>VXAB01005353.1:0-12947 GCA_013399175.1 Odontophorus gujanensis
CCCTCCCCCTCCCCTCCCTCTGCCTCTCCCCTCTCTCTCCCCTTCTCCTCTCCAAAAGCGAGGGGAATAATTTGAGTTTTCAGTTGCATTTACTCTGCTGGATCTCTCCCTCTGATCACCAAGCCCGTGCTGATCAGTATTGCTAGAACGGTTTTATATAGTAAAACAGCATAGGCCATTATCACATATACAGACCAGATAATAAAGAGGTTGAGAAAGGCCGATTTCTGAGCAGGAGTTTGATGCAAGCTGTTCCTCATGCAGTACTCTCATCAAGGTTTTAAAATTGAAGTCAATATTATGGGAGTTGTCTCCAGAAGGGAATTATCCTCCCAACACTCTGTTGGCAATGGGCTGAGAGCTGCAATGAGCTGCAGGGCTGAGAGCTGCATTGCATCCCTTCTAGTTGTGGAAATCCTCCCCAGAGCCTTTTGGGCCCAGTTGCCTTTTTGCACCTCTACAGAAAAAATATTTTGTGCTTTGCAGGGTGTCAGATCTATTTCCAGAGCTGGACTTGGAAATCGCATCCATGACATCCTCTGCAGGAGGGGGCGAATGGCATTGCTCAGTGCTGAGGTCAGCACCCAGGGAAGGCTGATGCATAGCTGCTTTCAGCATCCCAAATTATCAAATGCAAGCCAAGGGAGTTGTGAAATCAAGGAGCAAGCAGCTGGCGGTTGCTGCAGCTCCAACGTGATTCTATGCAGTCAGCTGAGCTACAAATACACCAAGCAAAAAAAAAAAAAAAATACCATAAATTTTCCTTTAGCCTGGGACTGGGGGGCTGAGATTACTCCTACTGGCGCTGACAATTAATAACAGAGACACGACAAATTACATGTTCTCCTGCAATAGTGTCTGGCAGGTTGAGAATAATTAAAGCTTGGATTTGCAGCTGCTGGGCACCCTGTGCATGGAGCTGAGAAGTTCCTCTTGAAGATATGGGGAGGGATGCTGGAGGGACCGAGCATGCTTGGGGAAAGGCTCTCATGTGGGGACTGTGCTTTGGGGACATCTCCTTGGTGCCACCTGCTGCTGGGGGCTCACATCTCCACCCTGCAGGCTGGGGGATGGCTTGGAGGAGGCAGTCCTCAAGGCTGTGGTGGTGATGATGGTAATGGTGGTTGGAAGGAATCATTAAGGCTAGAAAAGATCTCTAAGATCATTAAGTCCAGTCATCAGTCCATCACCACTACACCCCACAAAAATAATGGTGATGATGATGGTAGTGGTGGTTATGGTGATGATGATGACCATAGATTCATTTAGATTGGAAAAGACCTCTAAGATCATAAAGTCCAACCATCAACCCATTACCACCTTATCCAATAAAATGATGGTGGTGGTGATGGTAATGGTGATGGTCATGGTGGTAATGATGGTGATGTTGGTGATGTTGGTAATGGTGGTGATGGTGATGCTGATGACCATAGATTCATTCAGGTTGGAAAAGACCTCCGAGATCATCAAGTCTAACTATCAATCCACCACTACCATGCCCACTAAAACGATGGTGATGGTGGTGGTGATGATGGTAATGGTGATGGTGATGATCATAGATTCATTAAGGTTGGAAAAGACCTCTAAGATCATAAAGTCCAACTGTCAACCCATTACCACCGTATCCACTAAAACAATGGTGATGATGATGATGGTGGTGGTGACGGACAGGCTCGTGCACTTCACATATACCTAGAGTTATGGAAATTGACATTCAGAGCTGTGAGCACAGATCGGTTGGAGGCTGTTGCAAATCCATTTCCTTCCTGCTATGGAAAATCAAGAAGAAAGCCATGGAAGACAGAAAGAGATGAGGACACAGGAAAATCTCCTCTTTGCCTACATTGCATCTGCTGTGCCATGGGGCTGGGGTTCAGCATGGGTGAGAATGGAGACCCTGTGTAGTCCCAGTAGGGCTTACCTGGGGTGCTCAGTGTTGACAACCCAAGTATGGTGTTCCTGGAAAGCTATGGGCTTGCAAAAATCTTTTGCCATCTCCCCACGGCTGCATCCCGTTGCATGGATGGGAATGTTGGGTCCTGTCTATCTCTGCCCCGTTAAAATGTCTCTCTGCTCATCTCCTCACCCTGTGGTGCAGTGTTGGAATGGAAGTGACCAGGTACCTCTGGGCACTGTGTCTGGATCCAGTTTTCATTGTTGAGGTGGTGTAGAAGTTCTCCTGAGTCTAAATGGGAAAAAAATGGGCAGTGTACAACGTGCAGATGTCCACGGCCATGCTGATGGATGCAAAACATTGCTCCTCAGAGACAAGGAGAATCTGATAACAGCAAAGGACCTGAGTCTCCTATAGTCCCCAAAGACCCTAAATAGTAGCTCGGATGTCAGGCCACGATTTGTTCCTCATCTCCTGTACATAACAGGATATTTAGGGCTACCTTGGGTTTGGGAGGAATTACAGCAACGTAGCAGCCAATAACGTCACACCACCTGCAATGAACCTGCGCTCCACAGACAGCTTGATGGTGAATTCTTCCTGAGGGAGATCTGGTGATGATTTCTGAGCTAGGAGTGACAATGAAGGTAATTGCGTGCTTGAGCACTCCTGCCTCCAGCACCTGAAAGAGGGGAAAAGCAGAGGCCGGTGATCAGCAGGGTTATAAATAACACACCGTGGGGACCTTCCCCCTTCCCTTTGCGGCGTGTCCATAAACAGTTTGCTTTGGGAAGTGCCGGTGCATTAGCAAGAGCTATAAAACATCAAGGGTTTTGGCTCAGCTCTGCTGACTGAAAGCCTAGCCCAAACCCCAGGGAGAAAAACGAATCCCATTTACGAACCGCAGCACTCTGCTGGCTCGAAATGCGTTTTTAGGGGACTCACAACCCATAGGCAGCAAGGACAGCCCTGTCTGGGTGTCCAACCAGGGATGAACTGTTGGAGTGGAGTGTCCAATCCAAGAAGGCATCCCACGTACATTTGTCTGGACTTCATGACCTTAGTGGACTTTTCCAACCTTAGTGATTTGATGATTTGATGATATCCTGCTTGTGAGGTCTAGGAGATAGCACAGCATCAGCACTAATTCCATATTAAACATGGGGACCAGGCAGTGTTGTTGGACAGCAGCTGGAGCAGACCTTGACTGCTGCAGAGAGCCATGGTGAGCTGAGGGATTCTGGTCCTGATCATGAGCAACCTGCACTCATCTCCCTGGGCTGGAAAGGAGCCTGCAGGGGCAGGGTTGCTGTGGACTCAGCAAAGGGACACTTCACACAGGAACATCTCCAGAACCATGAATCAAAGTCACCAGCAGCCCCAAATCAGCCTCCCTCTACAGCTTCCCCAAGCCAGGTTAACTGGGGGCTGTGGAGGGCAGAGGGAGAGCTCCCACCCAGAGATGATGCCTGAGCCAAATGCTGCAGACAGAACATTTTGCAGAAGAAAAATGCAGATGAGGGAGGCAATAACATCTGGCAAATGTTCCCTCTCTTATTGCTGTTTTATTTTTGTTTAATGGTTGGCGTATAAAAGCCCCACACGTGTCCTCAAGGTTGCGGTGAAGTCTTCTGAAAGAGCAAGGAGAGGGAGCACAGGGAGCCCCCAGCTTCTGACTGCCCAAAGGTGTTTTCTGAGTCAGCACCCGAAGGGGACACTCTGCTGACGTCATGGAAGTGGAGGGAGAGGACATCTCCATGGGATCCTTGTGTCAAGGAGGACAGAGACCTCTCCACGACCCTCAGACTGCACAGAATGGAGGGCTAAAAAAATCCTGCCACACTAAGAAGGCTGTAGGGATGAGCAAGCCCGGTGAGATCACATCCAGAGTTATTATTATCTTCAGAGCTGCAAGAATTGCTTGGCTCTGGTGATGCTCCAAGGGCACGGCACCAGCTGGACTGAGAGCAGAGCCAGGTCTGGTTACCAGGATCAGTCCTCACCCTGGTGCTGCACACAGGGAGTGGTCTCAGGGAAGGGCACCTCCTTGTGACAATCACTGGGGACACACAGCTCTCCTCAGCTGGGCAGGTGGACCTCTTCAGTCTTCATCAGCCCTTCTCCTCTCCCAGCCAACATCAGCTCTCCAGGATGAAAGATGCTCCTTGGGCTGCGGGGGGATAAAGGGAGGGAGATGGGAAATAGGTATTTCCACAACAGGAATCTGTCCACCCTTTAATGGCGGGTTGGATATTAGGAAAAACTTCTCTGAAGGAGTGGCCAAGCACTTCAGTGAGCTGTCCAGGTGGAGTCACCACTCCTGGAGGTGTTCAAAAAAACACACAGAAGTGGTACTTAGAGACACGATTTAGTGGGCAATATTAGTGGTTGAATGGTTGGATTAGATGATCTCAGTGGTCTTGTTCAATCTTAATGATTCTATGATTGTATGGTTCTGTGACAAGGGTGGCCCTATCCATCCACCATCTGTCTCCAGATACCAACAAGGTTCAAGGTATTCCCCGAAATAACATCCTCCATCCACTTTATCAAGGAAACGTCTTCCTCCTCTGCATCGCCACTGACCCATTCTGGCCCTTGGACTGCCCCCATATCAACCCCCACAGACCTTGACATGGCCAGTGCTGTCCCCATGTCTGGAAGGAGCCACTCATCTCTGAAGACCCCGAGGTGTGGTCCCTGTAGGCAGACCCCCAGTGGAGAGCTGGCTGTTGGTTGGGACCAACTGTGGTGGGTCCTGCAAAGGGTGAAGCCTGCAAAGGATTTGGGGAAAACAGATGGCTCCTAATTGGCAGCTCCATCTTGCTTCTGCTCTCCAGATAAATTATTAAATTAAGACTTAAATCAAACTTTGTACAAGTTAGGAGGCTGCAAGTAATTATTTCGAAATGTAGATGAGCTTAGAAGCCTGGATTAAGGCTCTGTTTACTGTACAGGATGGAAAGCATGTGTTCTTTCCTGTAAGACCATGCAGAGAGGAGCTGCAGTGTTGGGGGTGGGACTGCTCCTCAGCCTGTGACACCCAACAGTTTGGGGAACAAGCAGGAGGCCATGGGCTTTGATCACGCTGCTCCGAGGCAGCCAACCTGTAGGGGCATCTGATGGGGCAACCTCCAATGGGGCCACCACCGAGAGAGTTTTAACTGTAGTGGAAGCCAAATGTAGTCCTATGCAGCTCAATGAAGAGGAACAAAATTAAAGGAAGCAGCGACCATCTGGAACTACTGAAAAATGGGAAATAACTTTGGAGTTGGTGAGAGCATCACCCATCAGAGCTCGTGTGTGGACCGAGTGTGCACGAAGCTGTGCACTGGGGTGGGACACGTTTTTTTCTGTGCCACCCCTCTCACTTCTACTGAGTGATTTCCACAGATAGGGATTTGGAAAATCTGGTTTTAGGATTTCCAGGCACAGAATTTTGTGATCCCCCTATGAGAATGTATCTATCCTTATCTACAGAGAGCCTCTGCAGCACCTACCCTACACCTCCCTGGGGTTGTGGAAGGCTCCTCTTTCTTGCCCTATTTCCAAGGTGTGTGAAGGGTGTCGATTCTCCTCCTCTTCCTCTTCTTGTGCTTAAACTTTGGCATGTAAGCACAAGCTTTCTTGAGTGCTGTGGGACTGCCTGAAACTTCAAACTTTGCTGGGCCAGGCCTTCAGTTCCTGCAGCCACTCAGACATATCTGTACAGCATTCAGAGAGCTGTTTATTCTTAATATGGAACCAGCAAGGAGGTGATGGGTAAATGTAAGAAGGAAAAGATGCTTTGATTTAAAAGAAAAGTTGATCACAAATAGACCTGACAGGGATTAACCTCGCAGATAAGATCTGGGGGTCTGTCGGGGAGATCATGATGTTGGCTGCAAAGCTGCAGGACAGGATCGTTAAGGACACTTCCAACATAACCCATTCTGTGATTCTATGAAGGCTAAACCCAGCTTCACCCTAACTCCTGTTACAAGTCCTCACAAGGCAATCAGATAACACTATGTTTTATTTTCATCTAAGCAAGGTGACAACTAACCCTGCTGCATGGCCTCTCTCAGTGCTCCCCTATAACTACATTTCCCACTCATCCAACAAGAGTTAATTTGACATAAACTCCTAAAATAGTTAATAAAGTGCTCCTTACATCCTCACTTCATGCTGGTTTTAATGGTTACTGAGTGGTGCTTTCAGTACTGCCTTACACTGCACGCAGCTCGTGGGCTTATTAAGATAAGTTAGCTAAAAATGGGAGCACTTGTCTTGGTTTGCTGGCTGGGAATCCAGCTGGGCCATTATTGGGAATGAGTTTCAGATGACATCTCCAGTAGGACAAGGGTCTCATTGGGTCTGGAATGGCCCTGTTCAGGTTGGTTATTAGGGAACATTTATTCTAGGAAGGACTGGGTGAGCATTGACACAGACTGCCCAGAGGTTCCTGGAGGTGTCCCAGCACCGTGGGGATGTGGCACTGAGGGACACGGTCAGCGGGCAAGGTGGGGTGGGTTGGGGTTGGACCTGGGGATCTTGGAGGTCTTCTCCATCCCTAATAATTCTGTGAAGCTGATCAACGGATGCTCTACTACAGAGGAGGAGTGGATGCATTTCTGTGTGTTGCTCAGGAGAAGTGATAACACTCCGCACAGGGCTCTGCAGCCTCGATAATTTCTCAGTCATCTAGAAAAGTATTGACTGTGCCAAAGAGCGCATTCCTTCTTCATCTCAGAGTGAAAAATTTGGTCCGGCCACGCAGTAAATTCAGCAAAGCATTCACAATTAATGCTCAGTTCCTGGCCGTGCCTTTCAGATGGGCTACCACGGACTGATGGATGGCAGGAATTTTGCTAACTGCTTTAAGAGCAAATTAAGGAACAAGTTAAAATATCTGTGCTGTGGGCACTGAAAAACAGCCTCAATGAGTAAGCTTTAAGATCTCATTAGTCTTGATGGGCTTTCAGTTGTCCCTTAGGATTTCCATCTCCTTCTATCCCTCCTGAAAATGAACATCCGTGGGCGCACATGAAGACAAACACAGGGCCCAACTCTTGCCCCCATGGGGAGGGTCTGTATTTGGGCTCAATTTATGTACATTTACACCAGCAGGGAGACAAAGGTCCGAGCTCACCTGGAGCTGACTCCCAATAATCTTTGTGAGTCCCTTCCATGTGGGGATGTTCTCTGGTTCTGTGATCACTGAATCCACCCCTTGGCCCCACACATTCTTCCCCATCCCCTTAGCCCTCCAAACCACGAAGGGTTTGGGCACAGAATACTTTCTGACCCTACCTCATAAGACCCAGACCCCGAAACAGTGGACCACTGGGCTGCTTCTGTAAGCTGTGAGGTCTGCCACTAGCTCACCCTCATTGCTCCGCTTGCAGTCACACTGTGCACTGTGAAATTAAATGGTGTTGAGCTTTATCGTGAAGTCCTTGAAAGAGGAAAGCAATTTCATAAGCACTGAAGGCTGAATCCCCTGTTTAGTGCATGCACCAATCAACGCAAATGTTTTTGAGCAGCACCGAGAGTGCATACATTTTTTGCATACTTCAAAGACTTGGTTGCTATTCTTGTTTCTCTTTGAGAATGGCCACATTCAACTGGATGGCAGCGTGAGCAGGAGTTGTGTAACCCCGGCACAGCTACAAGGCTCTGCAGGAAAAGCAAGCAGAGGTTGTTTAGAGAGCAAGAGAGTGCTGAAAAGCCTAATAGCAGTGCAGAGTATGCACAGGAAAGGGCTCTGAGAGCCTATTGAAAATCAAGTGCCATTAAGGTATGAATAAGCAACAGAGGGGAAATTAAAAAAAAACCTCTATTATAAAGAGGGATGAGAAGAAGGGAGAGATTCTCTGTAGGGAATAAAGCGCTGCATCAGTCTGATGGCTCCATCCTCAGCCAGAGGGACTGCTCTGTGTGTGCAGGTGTTCATACACCCTGGGGTACGTGCCACCAGCCACAAATGTGGGATCCCAGCACTCCCCCCATGACAGCTCCCTTCTCTTGGGCATGCAGAAAGGATGCCTTGGGGTTGGGTGAGAGCTGTGCACTGTTCCACTTCCCAGCCTGGATTTCATGGCTGACTGTGAGCTCCGTTTCTTTGCTCCCATGGACTTCTGCTGAAGCCCTGGTAAGCCTGGCCAGGACGTCCCAGGAGGGCTTAGATTTTTGTCTCAGGCCACAGGCTACCCCCAGACTTCCCACCCCACCTTCTAAGAGGCAACTGGCCCATCGATTTCCTCCTGCTCCGTGCATCCCCATACCTGTGGCTGAAGACCACCCCATTCCACTTCTCTGTCACATCACGCCCAGCCCGAGTTGCCCAAAAGCTCTAAGGCAGAGCTCCGTGTTTGTGTTTGTGTGGTTGGCTGTTTTTCTGACCCTGGATGACCCCTGAGATCCCCAGATAAGGAGATTGCTGACAGCAGGCGGTTGCACAATAGTTAAGATGCTCCAGATGGGTCAGATTCCACCCCCCTGGCTGCGATGTGTGAGAAGGGGAAGGCTCCTGTGGTTGGCTCCCAGTGCCCTCCAGCTCTGCTGGTTGATTCCTATCCAGCACACATTGCATACCAAGGGGTAACCAGGTGCTGGGGGTGTGCTTCACAGGAGCAGAGCAGCCCAAGGAACACCTTCTGGCTCTGGTCTGGGTGAGATGAAGGCACACAGGGGCAACAGTGAGGCCATCTCATGGCTGAGGTTGGGTGACAAATTCCCTTTCATTTCATCCTTGTATCACTCAGCAGCCTCAAAGCTCTGGGGTTTGTGTCAAGGATGGAGACGTTGGTCTGCAAGACGGAGTTCTGCCTTGGCCAAGGCTCTCCTTTAATTCAGGACTACCTTTGGGTGCACACAACAGCAGGCTTGAAGGGCCCCAGCCCTGCTTCCCCCATCAGCTTGGAGCTGAACCATCAGCAAGTCACAGTGATTCAAAGGTTTGGTGGCTGTGTTCAGGAGATAGGACGCACAACAAATCTTCTGACACTGGAAGGGAGGGTAATTGCATATGAAGCAATTACTCAGGAGGTGCAGTTTCTATTTCCAGCTCTGTCAGTGGGTACAGTGTGGCCAACCATGCTGTGCAATTGGACCCCGCTCCCAACCTGTGAAGTGGGAACAATTCTGCTCATTTCTCAGCTGTCGTATACGGACTGGACAGACTTTGGGGTCGGTATCACAAAAATCCCTCAGTCATTGTGTTCCCTAGAGTGAAAGAGGAGCTCAGGGAGGGCACAGCTGTGTTCAGCTGATACCTGAGCATCGCCTTAATGCTGAGATTCCCATATAAGTTGCATGCCATCACGTTAAATATGGT
Source organism: Odontophorus gujanensis (assembly GCA_013399175.1). NCBI lineage: Eukaryota > Metazoa > Chordata > Aves > Galliformes > Odontophoridae > Odontophorus > Odontophorus gujanensis. The sequence goes on from VXAB01005353.1 coordinate 9,213, forward strand.
TCATCTCTCTCCACTTATTTCTGCACCGTTTCCATCCAGCCCACCCTGACTTAGTGTTAGCCATTGTCCTGGTGATTGCCACTCTTTATGAGGACTCTAAAAACAGATGATGAGGGTAAGGAGAGAGTTTGTATACCGATGGATCTGTAGCTCCTGCAGAAGAACAGGGTGCAAACCCTTTTGGCTTTCAAGGGATAAGGAGGAGATGTGGCACTTTGGGTTTGCTTTGGGAAGGTGACCTGAAGCACTGCAGGGCTGAACACCCTTTCTCACTGCTGGCTGCCCACACAGAGCTGTGATTTATGTGGGGGAAAGCCGTGTTTTTACAGCCTTACATAATGATGTGACATTCGGGACCTGCAGTATTCCCCTGGCAAAACACTGGGAGAATGCCATTGCTGCTCTGATCCCGTGACCTCTCCAGAAACCAGGGGCAGTGGCAGAGCCATCACTCAGAGCAAGACTGAAGGGCTCTACCCAAGCAGCAAAAGACCAAGTTCAGGACATGACAGATTGAAAAGCCAACATCCCACATCCTGAGGAACACTCTGCACTACAGCTGTAAACCCCATGGGTTGCAGGAGGAGAGGTGCACGGCCACGGCTCGCTGCTCTACAGCAAAGGAAGAGCAGAGGAGTATGTCTCAGCATGAAAAATAAAGGGAATAAAACTGATAAATGCCTTGTGGAGAGCTGTGGAGCACCTCCCTGGTCCCAGGAAAGTTATTTGTAAGCGACCATGAGGTGCTCAATGAATTTCCTGCATTATCTGTCAGAAAAGTGCAGAGGAGCTGACTGCAGCTTTGTCATCTCTGCTCGTGACATAGGATTGCTGCCAATTTATTTCTTGTTCTTTTGGTGGCTCCTGAGCTGCCAGAGCTGAGCCAGAACCAACCTGGGAGATGTTTGTGGAGAGCCCCAGCTCCTCCATGGGGTAATAACAAGGAGGGGACATGGAAGGGAATCAGCAGAGGGAACTACTGGTCATGGACCTGAGTGAAGAGTACAGCCATTTGCTTTCAGTACAGTTTCATTTCTGAGACTGTTGCCCTAGGGACTGTAGAGGGGGTGCAGGGTGCAAAGACTGAAGATTTGCCGACTGAGCAGCAGGGCAAAGTGGGAGGAGGTTTGGAGGCATCTTTGGGTTTAGTTTGGAATGGGTCTGCCCATATCCATAGCTTGGAAAAGCTGTGTTGGAAGCCTAAATAAAGCTGCTGCGGGGCTGCAGCCCTGCTTGAAGCCCTTCACCCTTTGGTGCATGCAACCAGAGATGGGACACGGTCACCACGAGCTGTCCTGACATTGGGAAGGAAGAAACAATGCTTGCTGAAACTCATCCCTTGGGTTCTGCTCCGCTCGAGCCATGATGGACATTAATCACCCCCTGACCAGCTGCCAGAGGGTTCACTTAAAGCTGCCCAGATGGCTCTGCAGGGAGTTCATTAAGCATGAGAGCCTGCCATCCTGAGAGGGAATTAAATGGGAGTTAACACCTCTTAATGAGGAACTTAAACGCTGGGTAATAGGCATCACGGCTGAACACTGCATCTGCACGCATGGATGGGGTGCCCTGGACCCCCCCAGCAATCCTCCTGCCCTGATGGAGACCATCCCAGAAATGTCCCAAAACCTCCCCTCAAAAAAACTTGTGCACCTCCGCTGTGAGCCCAACCCCTAAAGGCAACCCTCCACGAGCAGACTGGCTCTGTTAATCAATGAATTATCAACACGTGTTGTACGGGGGTCCCTTGAACTCAAAACCCCCTCTGCATGGGATCCCCAGGAACTGCATTTAGGATCATCCCTTCCTCTGCTTTGCAGCAGCAGCACAGTGACGTTGCTGAGAGATGGCACGAAAAAGCAATGAAAAGGAGCTTTAAAATGGTAATGTCTTATTTTTCTGATGTCTATAAATCCAGGGACTGATAAATATTCGCATTTCCCTTGATAAAAGCCACTGCATTAGAACCGTAATGGGAAGTGGGTCTGCTTTGTGGTGAAGTATAGATCTCGATAAATTCTAATCACCTGCTCAGGAATAGACATGGGGGAGTAGGGAATTGATAGATAAAGCATCAGCTATTAAAAGAAACACGGTGCAGCTTCTCCGGGCTGGATAAATCAAGGAGTCCTTTATATTCATGTTCACGTGTAACCAAGGAAGGCAAATTGATGAGGACTGGAGTTGTACTCTTGTGTCAGATTAAACTTTGATTTATGGTGGAGAAGATTACATTTAAATGTACCTGCTGCGGAAAATTTTCGCCTCCAGTTTTGGCCATGCTTCTTTCCTATCAGCTAGGCAGGTAGTCAAGAAAAGAAGAACTTTTGCAAAGTCGAAGAGCCGAGCACATATTTCAACCGGACATGTAGGGGCTAAATTCTGCTCTCTGCTGCGCCTGCGTGACTGCAAAGATCATTTTGGGAGCAGCACAGGCTCTTATCAGAAGAGCTTAGAGGGACATAGGGGCATTCTTTCCTGACCCAAGCTTTTGGGGGTGTCACCCCACTTCACTCTTGGGGTCCAATGTGTAAGGATTCATGAAAGGCAGAAGAAATACAGGAGGAGTCTGACAGAATCACATAATTGTAGGGGTTGGAAGGGACCTCTAGAGATCATCGAGTCCAACCCCCTGTCAGAGCAGCTCCCTAGACCAGGTTGCACAGGTAAATCATAGAATCATAGACTCACAGTTATTAAGGTTGGAAAAGACCTCCAAGGTCGAGTCCAACCTCCAACCCAACCCCACCATGTCCGTTCATAGAATCACTCAGGTTGGAAAAGAATTCCAAGGTCACCAAGCCCAACCCCAACCCATCCCCACCCTGCCCACTGACCACATCCCTCAGTGCCACACCTCCATGGTACTTGAACACCTCCAGGGATGGTAATCCCCCCAATCTCTGGGCATCCTGTGCCATTGCCTGNCCCATCCCCACCCTGCCCACTGACCACATCCCTCAGTGCCACACCTCCATGGTACTTGAACACCTCCAGGGATGGTAATCCCCCCAATCTCTGGGCATCCTGTGCCATTGCCTGACCACTCTCCTCTTTGCCAGGATGGGATCTGGGAGCACTTATGGGATCCTGGGTGAAAAACTTCCGAGTGCATCTTGCTCCTCCAGGAAGGCACTGGGGTGGGAGTTGAGTGAGAAGTTTGTGGAGTTCACAAATGACAGTTTCAAATGCTCTGGAGTTGACTTTCCTGAGCAGAAGAGTCAGGTTATAGGATGGCTGCTTGTAATAACTGAAAATAAAGCAAATCCAACCTGACACATTAGATGTAGTTTCTCATTTCTTTCCAAGGTTTAATGTACGAGCCCTGCCCACCTTCAGAGGGGGAAGCAATGAGGGCTCCCAGAACAAGCTGGAGCCTTGCTGTGACCTTGGACACTTCTGGGGACAGCGGGAAATAAATGTTGGAAGCTGACATTTCCCCAAAGGCGTGGAGAGGAGCTGGCAACGTTGCCTGCCACCACCAACCTGGCCTGAAAATAGCAAAGGAATAATTCTCTCTGAGTTCTAATTTGTGACTTTTATGTCTCATCCTCCCAGGCTTTCCTCTGAAGGGAGGAGGGATAGACAGAATAACAGTCTTGGCACGTCGATTGCTGTTCTCACTCTGGGCTGCCCAAGGTTCTTTTCTAAAATGTGAGCTGTGCACTGCTGACCACCCAAGGTGGTCCCAATCCCATTCTCAGAAACAGAGAAATTCCTTCCTTCCTTCCTTCC
>VXAB01005354.1:0-33015 GCA_013399175.1 Odontophorus gujanensis
CCCGTAAACCGTTGACATACTGTTTAAAACCAGCAGCCATTCAAAAAAAATCACACCAACCTGCAGCTACTCATTGGCTCTTCTGCCCAAACAAAGCTCAGGCTCATCCTTTTTACCATCCTTTACAATATTTTCTACCCTCTCTTCCCACTTGGTATTTGAGTTGCTTTTCCATGAGCCCACCAGTTTATAAACACAGAATGCAGAAATAATCCATTGCCTCTACAGCATACAGAGAAAATTAGTAATAGAAAAGCTTAGTGTGTTCACAAAAATTTGATTTTTAGTAGTGAACTTTAATATTCAGCCCACAAACTACCATGGATGTATGAAAGCTGTGAAACAGCAGACTTAGGAAATGTTCAAGGCAAGACTCTTCAGCCAGTCAAAAAAATCTGTAGCACAGATCTCATCAAGGTCTTTATTCTAGCAGTACCTCTTTATTTCTGGAAGAACTGCTCTGCATATGCATAGTGCTTCCAGTTGTTTGGAATGAACTGTATGTACAAGATCAGCGGCTGATTTCCTTCCATGGCCTCTTGTTCTTTTTAGCCAAAGGCAATGAAGTCAGTGAATCTGCAGTGGTTTTTCTGAGTGTTTGTAAAAGACATAACAGTGTCACAATTACAGTAAACAAGAAAAAAAGGTATACATGCATGTGTGTATTATTATATCACCTTCAATAGCTTGCAGAATGATCAATTCTCACAATTTTCTTCGCTACCTCTTCGTTAAGTTAGAAAGCTTTTTCTGACCCTTCCCACTCCTTTTGCTACGTATAAATGGAAAACCTCATCAAAAGATGGGTACTGAAAGATTTTACTTGCTCAGACACTAACGCGCATGTAACCTGCTGGGTGATGTTTTGTAGAAATAATGATGAAATATTCATGGAAGCTTGATGGCAACAAATAAATGGAGCAAAGAGAAACTACAAAGCAAGACAAGAGGTCATTTATCACATTATTCTAAGCCAAGAAATGAAATAACAGTGCAGTCTTCCGAATACTGCTGGGTGAAACATGAGCCTTCAGCTAGGCCTGTAGGTATCAGACTCTTCGCTATTGCCATAGCAAATCAATCTGCTGGCATGTTTGCTCCTTAGCATGATAGGTACTAATGCAAAATCTCCCAGATGTACCAAAAAAAATATATGTTGCAGTGTAGGCAAGACTGTCTAGATGCAGCTAAATAATATACAAGGGCTGCTCTGAAAGTAATGCTTTCTATTTTATTATGTTGCCCCATGACATGAGAGGCAGATGTTGGAGGTATGGCAATAAAGGTTGAACCTTCCCACCAATACTGCATTACATTCTGTTGCTGTGCAACAGATGGTAGCAGAGGAGAGGTCTGGCATTTGACATGGAAGTGAGTATAGAGCAAAGATGTGTCGTTAAATTCCTTTGTGTGGAAAATAATACATGCACTGACATCCATTGGCACTTGCTGAACGTTTATGGAGACCAACCAGTGGATGTCAGAACAGTGAGGTGGTGGGTAGCAAGGCCGTCACAGCAGCTAGGAAATAGAGTAGTGAACACTTCTGCCAATGCAGATGTTCACAAGTGTGGCACGCAGGCTCTTGTTCATCATCAGCAAACACATAACTAATAGCAGTGACTACATTGAAAAAATGGTGTTCTGTAGCTGAGAATTTACACTATCATATGGTGTTATTGTACTCATCGTACTAGTTTCCATGGAAGTAAGTATGAAGCATTACTTTCAGAGCGACCTATATATCTGTGGCAAGATAGCTCAAAACCAAAACTAACACAAGTGAGAAAATAGAGCACTGGGAATGACTCAGAAACCAGAGTAATGTCTGTGGCAATTTTGTCAAAATCTGAAAGAAGGACTAGACTTGGAGAGACATTTAAGGGGTTATTCACAGAATCACAGAATTGCAGGGGTTGAGGGACCTCCAGAGATCATCGAGTCCAACCCCCTGCCAAAGCAGCTCCCTAGCCCAGGTTGCACAGGTAGGCATCCAGGCAGTCCTTGAATGTCTCCAGAGAAGGAGACTCCACAACCTCTCTGGGCAGCCTGTGCCAGTGCTTGGTCACCCTTATTTCATACGTATTTCTTTCAGCCTCACAGTAAAGCAAGCAAATAAAACTCTCAAAGGGTGTTGTTTCCATTCTGGCGTTTTTGTTGTTGCTTTTTTCTGAAAATTGCTAAAACCTCATGGTTGCCAGAGATAAAAAAGGAACTCCAGTTTTTATGTAGTGATTGGAGATTCAAAGCAGTAAGCAATCAGGATTGTAACACTTCTACAATAGCTTTCCAAAGGTGTAAATGAGACTTCACAAAGACTTCGGCACCCGACTGCAGATCGCAGCTAGCTGAGAGGATATGGGAGCAGGCTGCCCTTGCCTTTGCTAATGCAAAGTCACAGCATTTTGATAGCAGATTTTATTCATCCCATTTATTGTATAAAACGATAAAATGTTGTAGTAAAGCAAAGACTGTGAAAATTCCATCTACTGTTTAATCGGGACTGTGCATACATGAAACCTTCAATTGCACTTTAAAGAACAATAGCCTATTGTTCTGTGCTTCACAGATTTATAGAATAGTTGCTTCCCAGAGATGCTGCGGTAGACAGGGGAACCAGAAGGCCCTCATCCTCCCAGCCTGCACAAAGCAGGATCTCAGCACTAGGCTTTTAGTCTCCAAAGATGGAGATCCCACAGCCCTCAGGCCAGCTCGCTTGGGGCATCACTATTATCCTTCGAAAACAAACACAGTTTCTTACATGCAGTCAGGCACAGGTGTAAGGAGTTTGTCCCTGACCCCGAAAGCACCAAAGCTCTCTCTGCTCCCAGCTGAGTCATAGCCAGCCCCACAGTCTTGCAAACATGACACTTTCACCTCCTCACCACCAGAGAAGTAAAACAGGCCAGGCCCTAGGACCTCTGGCACCCTGTGAGGCATCCAGGCATATCCCACCCAGTAACCATCACCTCTGAACCCAGCCTCACAACCAGATATTTACCCACCTGATGGGCACCAATCCAGACCCTAACATCTGACTGGGACACAAGGATATTGTGGATGTGTGTTGGAAGTCATACTGAAGGCAATGTAAATGACACTGTCTGTCCATACACCTAATCATTTCATCAGGTAACCAGGCCTGACTTATGCATGCTGGCTGTCCCAGGCACTGTCTTCTCCCTCATGTGCCCAAGGATGTGTTCCAAGAGGACACACACTATGGCAGTCTCAGAGATCAAAGAGAGATTGACTGGCCTTCAGTCATCCAAATCTCTTCTTTTCTCATTTCTGAAGACATCATCCTTTCTGCAGTTGTTGGGAGCCTCCTCCAGTTTCCATGGTCTTTCAAAAATGCTTTAGGGGGGCCTCACATGGCCATTGGCCAGCTCTAGCAGCAACCTTGGGATCCCATGGTTGGAAAATCTGGAATCCTAAGGCCTTGTTTGCATCAAGTTTCGCAAGCAGTCACTGACTCAGCCCTCACCCTCTTTCTGATTGATTTCATTCCCCTTGAAACCTGCCTCTGGAGAGCCCATCAGCAAAGACTATGGAAGAAACAGCATTGCAGTGCTTTGCATTTAAATCGTCCTCTCTATTCAGACCACATTTTCCCTCAGTTAGCCTTTCACTGCTGAGGTAGAAATATGACTTACAAGATTGTATTTTGATATTCATTTCATCCATGATCGAAAAGAATTGATTGCTATAAAAATAAAAACTGACAGATTAATCAGTATTATCAGTTTTAGATTGCACTGGGAGTCCATCATGCACTTTTATCATGCAATGACTACAACAGAAATGTCCCTCAAAACTGTTACTTAATGAACAAAGAATCCCTTTTCTTACAGAGAAATTATTACTGTAGATTTAAGGTTTATTTAATCAGAATCAGCTTTCCCATTCCCATTCTTTTTCCTTATTTTCATTCCACCCAGCAGTTTTATTGTATCATAGCTTTCCTTCAATTGAGATCTCTGGAGATACTTGACCAGGAGATTGCCATACTTCGACTTGATGTTCCTAGGAAAGCACATCAATGTAACATTTTTGAAAGCCAAGTTGTTTCCTATTGTCCCTAAGGAGACAATATCACTTCGTCCTATCGTTGTTTAAATGTACGGAACAGCTTTTTGGCACTGTGCCTTAACAGAGCTGTCAAGATTGTAAATTCAAGTTATAACCCAAGGAGCATTCACGTTTTTATCTTATCCTGAGTTGCCTAACATCAAAAGAAATACTGAGAACACAACCAGTTTTATGCATCCCTAAAAATGTGCAACTGCAAAAGCTTTTAATTTAAAGCAGTAGAAAGTAGCAGCTGTTTTTGGGAAGGATATAAATGGTGCTGTGCTCTATGCAGTTGCCAAAGTATCTATATGGTAAGACTAGTGTAAAGACAAACAGCTCCAAGAGACAGAATATACTCTGACAGAAGACACATCAGCACTCACTTCCTATGTAAAAGCAAACTAAAATCACCTCCCCCCCCATCAATTTGCTCTTGCATGGGAATAGTGGAAGGTGCATTCAGCCCACTCTGTCTCTTCTGCTAGCCTGTGGTCACTCTCTGCCCCTGCTGCATGAGGGTCCCTTCCACAGATGCTACCCTTTCCAAGGTGATCATGCATAAGCTTCCCACAGGCAGCATCTCTCCAAGCACTGCTCCTGAATGGTGCCACCCTTCAGGCGCTGCTCCCCCAGGCACCGTGGAACCCTGTGGGCTGCTCTGCCTTGGCTGCAGATCTGACCGGGGGCTGCTCCTGCAGGGTACCCACAGCCATACCACTCCAGGACACATCCACTGCCACGCCAGGGGCTCCTCTGTGGCCACACCTGGAAATCCGCAGTAATCTTGGAATCTCCTCTTAAGCACAGAATTTGGTAAAAACACTGTATTTTAAAATCCTATTGTTAGGTTTTCCAGTTCAAGTATACATGTTTTTCAGTAGAACACAGGCAAAGCTTAGAAAAGTTCAAGGCAGAGGACTGTACACTGCATGAATTTTTCATGCCAGATAGCACTGAATGAGATAGATGAGAGGTATAAATACATTTCCTATTTCATGTGTTTCATATATGCATTCTTACCCCACAACGCTATTGAGAAGCAGTATTTTCTTGACATATTTCCTTTCTTCTCTTGCTATTTCATAAAATAGTAATTTTCAGTGAAATATCATTTGGTCATAAACATAGTAACGGTCTACTAATGCCTGCATATTGTAATACACCTAGGAATCAAAATAACTTCGTCTATGTGGATTTTGCAAGTGCTGTAATAGCACAGGTACATAAGCCAACCAATTTTGCACAAATTCCATTGTGTCAGATGTCTTCTTATGCTTTATGCAAGCTACTACAGTGCAGTTTATTTCATGAATGAAGATGTTGACATCTCTCACTCCAGCCCAGCGACAAACACCAGCACTCAGTGCTTTGCAAGGAACTGGATGTTTGTGACTTCCCCATACAGTATGCCAACCTTCCAACCCTATGCAGGGCTGATTCCAAGAATGGGAGAGGACACTGTGCAGCTTTACAAGCCTTCCTGTGGTACCAGCAGACACTGAAAAGGTCCTGCACCACACAGGGTGTGCCCAACTCCATAGCTGCAAGTTGGTGGGGATAAAGCATGGGAGATAAGCATAGTGTATCTCCACATGGGTTTTTCTTTAAATGCTTCTGACAAGGAGTTTTCCTCAATAAACTGAAGTGTTAAAACCAGATCCCAGGGGTTCTCTTATCAGGAAGAGAAAAATACATTGTCTACAGATTTGCTGAGTATTCCTCTTTTCCAGTGACTCCAAGAGAACTCTGAGTGTTTAGTGGGTTTCTGATTCAAGATCATGCCCACAGACTTAGTCTCTAAAGGCAGTCAAGCTTCCGGTTTCTTCAGGATTTCTCAGTTCCCTATTTCTGAAATCTTAACAATTTCAAGACACCATTTTAGGCCTTTTTCTATATTGCAGCCACGTCTTCAGATTGAAGGACTTAGTGCTTGATAACTAGAAGGCAAGAGGTAGTCATGCATAAGTGGTTATGACAGTGATAAACACGTTCTTGAGGTAGGCTATGCTACTTCCTGTGTTTTGAGGATGTACCAGGAAAGAGTAATGAATGGCTGTATGGCCAGACGCAAATAACTCTACAGTAAATCCGATAGGCCAAATCTCTATCCATTACTTTGTAATGTTTTGGGTTTAATTGAAAATACACCCTTAGTGGAAATAAAATTGTCATTCTGTGAAAAAAAAAAAATTATTAGATTTTGAGCTTGATTGAGACAAGTAAGTGTATAAACTGAATTAATTTGGCAATTGCTCTTTCTTATTCCTATCAGCATGACAAAGCAAACATCAAACTACCAGGATTACCTAGAGGTTGTCTATATAAAAGTATGTGTTCTGGAAATAAAAAATATAAGATCAAAAAAACATTTTTTAATAAAAAACAAAAAGTAGCAGACATATATGAATCTAACGCCACAACATGCATCAGTTGCTTTAGAAAACTCAAATACTCAGTGTTAAAAATACTAGGACACAACAGTTGGAAATGGGCTTGTAATTAATATCCTTTAGTGAGCATGGCAGTGGTACGCTGATAGTTGGACTTAGTCTTAGAGGTCTTTCCCAGTCTTAATGGCTCTATGATTTTATGATCTTGCACTTATTTTCATTGAGATACTTTATCATTTAAGTTGTAAACACGACTGTCTTAAATAACTATAAACTTTTTCCTCCTGACATCCCAGAATTCAGTTTAAAAAAGCACATTGAGCAATTGAAATTAATGAAAATACACCCCTGGTACCAAACTGGTTGTCATTGAAACCAGTGTTGTCAGATCCAGGGCAAGAATGAAATGGACTACGGAACTAACACTCCCACAAGCCATAGCATGAAGAAGCTTCACATGGCAGCATGTTACACCTCAACTCACTCCTCAGTGCCAGCAGTCACTCCTGACCCAAGAGCTAGCAGTCTGAACTCCAGCTCAAGAAGTTTCAGTGTGAAAACCATCTACCATTATCACTGCCAAAGCCCAGTTGACCAGCACTACTTTCAATTGAAATGATGAATTAAAATCAGAGTGTAAGAGAGCCTTTGTCCGGTGTCTCTCCCATGCTTCTGGCTGAGGTAACCAGCTGAGAGCACTGAGCAGCTCTCCCTCACTAGCACCAGGTCAGGGCACATGTCAGACTGCTGAGGACTACTCACAGCTGAACTCTTGCTCTTATAAAACAGTGAAACTGAACTCCAGTTCTAAGACAATGCAGATCTTCACAGCCAGGTAATTCTTTGTGTGCTTCAGTTATCAGGAATAGAGCTAATGCTGACATTTACTCCATCCTGATTAAGCTGTAGAATGAATTGGATATTAAAACACCCATTTCAAGGAGCTGATTTTCTGTCTGTGGTCTGCACACCCTTTGCGGCCCACAGACTATACCTAATGAAAAAGGTAATTAAGAGAAACAAGATGTTGCCTGTTGTCTTGAATTCAGTATGCAGTCGTCTACATCACCAATCTCCACACATTTTAGGGACCTTCAAACTGAAAGACACTGCTTTTCAGGCCCTGACTGTGCTTCATATGGCAGTCTTGATTGACAGAAGCATCTCCATATATCCCTCCCTAACAGAAAGTCATGAAGCTGTGAGTGACACCCATTCATGGAATGTGCGTAATCCTAAAATCTCTAAGAATGAAAGAAAACGTCCTCCCCAGGGTATTTGGACCTATCCTAACTGGACTCCCTTATAAGGAACCGTGGTGGATCTGACTCTGGAAGTTACCTCAGCAAAACAACTGTTCTCTGCCTTGATAGATGCTTCTTTATGATCACATGGAAGTCCCTGCTCCCCATCTCAAGTTGGCCATTGGACTTAGGAGCTAAATCTGGAGTCATATACCTCCAGATCACGGCCTGCCTTTTAAATTTTCCCTCTCTTTGCACTGACATCAGAACTACAACACAAACTTACATTCTAACTTAGACATCTTAACCCATTTTCCAGAGTTAGCAGTGAAGGATCCAAGCAACAGTGTGTCCATGCCCAATGCAACTGAGTTCACCGTACCCTGTCCATTTCCTAGCTATGTATTTTGAGGAATAAGGAGGGTGAAATCATCAGCTGACTAAGACCTGAGTCCAACATCAGCAGTGTTTTCATTTAATGCATATGTTATAAAACTATAGTGCTCAGTCAGTCGTCACTTTCACTGTTGATGCTCTGCTGACACTTGAAATTCAGCATTGCTAATTTATCTCACAGCCATCCAGCTTACATGGGACCTGATCAGAAAGCAAACCAAAGTCTTGCCCTTGACTTCAGTGTACTTTAGTTGGCTGTTTCACTGCTGTTTTTTGGTCCTGGACTGAACTGTCATGCAGCATCTTTCAGGCCAGAGCGTGTTTTTATTGCAATACTATATTCTCTGGAGGATCAACTTTTATAATGAAAGCACTGACACTGACCCTTAACTAAAGTACAGCTTTAGATGCTGTTACTGCTCTGCCTTAACAAAGTCTCCTACCAGCTTCACAGCTCTGAAGAAGAAAGTCTCATGGTGCTATCAAGGAGCATTTCACTCATGCTCACAAGGTATCATTTTTATTCAACCTACCACTGCCAAATCTTAAAGTCTATTTCACTTCCTCACTGAATACATCTTCTGTTGTCATAGCATTAACTTCACTTGCTCTTGAGCTACACAAACCATTATATCTATGTCACTGTTAATTTGCCTCCGTGAATAAAGCTCATAGGCTGATTTATAGCTTTAAAATAATTTCTAGTCATAAGCATCTGGGCCAACTCCATTCCAGAGGCAAAGTACTAAGGATTTTCCTTCTGCCCTAGATGACTCATCTGCAGGACTATAAATGCACTTAGTCTGAACAGCTCCAAGTGTCCAGGCCCACCTGAAGAGGTCCCATCTTCTCCCCCTTCTGCCATTGTCTTTCCTATTGCATTCATGAGAAAAACAGTGCAGATTAAGCCAAATTGTCAGTGGTCAGGATTTCAAGGTCCAAGCAAACGATTCAGCCCTTCATTTCACCATTACACAGCATGAATAAGCATGACAGAGAAGGCACACTTCAAAGACCCAGACCTCTCACCAGCTTGCCCTCATTGCTGATCCATCACTTCACAGATGAACCACTACAGAAGGCTGTCAGTACTGCTGTCACAATGATGAATGAGTTCACTAGCTACAACTTTCTCAAACAATATATTGACCCCATCTGTTAACATTTCCAACACTTCCCTCTCAAGACGCTCCTGAGCTGCCACCACTTCACCAGTTGTGTTTGTTTATTTGAAATTGCTGGGGGAGTGATTGGAGTAAACACTTTATGATTAGAAATACAGGGACTTGCTCATAGATAAGAACACAAGCATAAGCATTTGGAGCAATCATCTTCACCTGCATACCAAGATACAGTCATTTCACAGAATCACAGAATTGTAGGGGTTGGAATTCTAACTGTTTTAAACCAGTATTTTAGCTGCTTTAGCCTGTAATCACATCTTTCACTATAAAGTATGTTAATCACAAAAGGATATACATATGTAGGCGTTCTGAAGCCACTCACCACTGTTAGCATCAGGTTCTGTGATTATCTTGATAAAGTACTGCCTTCAGAGTAGGACAGCCTTAAAGCATTTCCAACAGGTTAATACCCAGTGCACTCTCCTAGATCTGCTTGTAGGATACATATAAAGTTGGAAAAGCAATCTGATCTGTGTCCAGAACAAGGTTTTATATTATTATCTAATCACTCACTGACGCAGTGACAAACTTAATCAGTATAGCTAAAATACTAACAAGTTTCAGGATTGCATGTCAGGATTTATTGTTGTGGGTTTTTTTTCTAATAATAGCCTTATAAAATAAATTTCTGTAAGCGTTGATCCCCAAACCTTAGTTGAGAAATGTTTTGTTTAGGTAAGAACAATAAACACATATTTATTACTCCAGTTTATAAACAGCTTGAAAAACAAAACTGAAGTCAATTAACAATGCAATTCCAACTACAGAATAGTGTTTTACTGCATATTCTGAGAAGCTCAATGGCAGATCCCAGGTCTCTCAGTTTCACTGTAATGACCTTCCACACTTGCTTTTGAATGCAGTCATTAATCAGCAAGCATAAAATGTCAAGTGATTGATTTTGTCTTTCTGGTGGTTACAAAAAAAATGAGACAGGAAAAGGAAAATGTTGAAGAAGAGGCCTTATTTCCAGTTCTGAAGATAATATAGTGATAAAAACAGCAGAAGCACCTTCACTACTGCTCACATTTGTTTTTCAAAGAGGGACTGCTAAGTCTTGTGCATCCTTGAAGGACAGCACTAAGTACCTTGTTTGAAAACCCTCCTGAGACTAGAAAGGAGTGGAGGGGGTGACTGTTACTTAGCTCATCTCTGCTCAAGCACGTCTTTACGGAACCTCTTCCTGTCTTACCTCAGACTGCACCTGTTTCTTGGTTCAAGGCAAATCCTTGGAAGAAGAAAAAGTTAGGAAGAAAGAAGAAAAATGGGTCAACATTCTTGAATCACCAGAAGGATATGAAAAGGGCCTATGACCAAACATAGCTCAAAACAAGACCCAAAAACTCAGTTTGCCAGTATATGAGGTCTCCTCTGTTCAGGACACCAACCCTTCATTAATTCCTTAAGATCCTTAAGACACAGTACTAGGGATCTCTGCAACTTGCATGCTGTCTTCCCCATTGCTAGAAAACAATTTTATCCCACCCAAGGCAAAAACCATCTTTGGAAGTACTCCATTTTTCTGCTGACTCCACAGCTCGTAGATCATTGGTCTGGAGCTTTGCAAAGGACATCATGTACCCACAGTTAAGCTGGATGAGTCACAGAAAAGGGCCCAATGTCACATAGGCTTTATCAGAGTAGAGAGCAGCAGTATGGCATGATCCTACCTTTTCATTCATTCCACCCCAGGAAATATGCTGCCAGTACTTCAGGAAAAAAAGAAAAGACAGACAGAAAAACAACACATAGGAGAGTCATGTCATTGTGGATATAGTTTAGCGGGCATGGTGCTCCTATCCCAACCCCATAATTCCAATCAATTGTGAAGCACTCAGGAACAACCAATGAAAGTCTTTGGCTGGTATCCATACTGCATTTTGTGTGTCTTTCCACTGTCAGACTCTCAAAAGGCCTGTGAAAGAGTACTGTAAGATTATAAGTGAATAGAATTGCATAAATAGTTTCAAGTGTAGACTGTATTTCACATTTCAAAGATTACATCCACAGAAGATCAATTGTCCTGTCACAGGGACTTTGAAGTTTAAAAAAGTCTACATCTTGTGGGAGAATCAACATCATAAACTCCTACAGAATCATCTAGACAGCAAATCCCCTATACCTGTATCAGCCCTGTTCTCATCCATCTAACTCTTGTCCTGCTGCTAATGCTGTCAGTTTTGCATACATCTAGGTATCTGTGACTGCAGAGCTCTGTAAGGACTGAAGACATACATCTGCTCATGCCAGTGTCAGCATAAGAGAGCATAGGTGGTATGTGATACGGACAACTGCAGTCACTTTCCTCAACTGAGAGAATGAAAGATGAAACAACAGTTAGCAATAATCTGAGCAGAAAAGCCAGCAAATATGTTGCTTGTATTTCCCTTGATGTTTTGTGGAAACTGGCCTGGACAGTGGTCAGAACAATGGTGAGGAAGAAAGAGCAGCTGGGATCCCCACAACCAGGTGCCACTCAAAAAATAAATAAAAATGCGTACCATTTTGCCTCCTATAAAAAACTTTAAAACAAAAAACAAAAAAAAGCCACAAAACTTCTTGTGACTGCTTGCTTCAGAAATAAGTAAACATGCTCAGCTAGACATGGTAAGGAGCCTAGCACCACAGTGCTTACATATGTATCAGCACTATTTTGTTTTTGTGTGTGTGCATTCATATATGCATGAGAGTATATATATCCATGTATTTATGCACACATTTGCCAACTGGTCAAGCATCTGTTCTGCATAAGAACAAGATAAGAATTTTATTTCATGGTCTCTGCGGCCATCTAGCATCACAGAAATTAGAAATAAAGATTNCTGTCTTCCCCATTGCTAGAAAACAATTTTATCCCACCCAAGGCAAAAACCATCTTTGGAAGTACTCCATTTTTCTGCTGACTCCACAGCTCGTAGATCATTGGTCTGGAGCTTTGCAAAGGACATCATGTACCCACAGTTAAGCTGGATGAGTCACAGAAAAGGGCCCAATGTCACATAGGCTTTATCAGAGTAGAGAGCAGCAGTATGGCATGATCCTACCTTTTCATTCATTCCACCCCAGGAAATATGCTGCCAGTACTTCAGGAAAAAAAGAAAAGACAGACAGAAAAACAACACATAGGAGAGTCATGTCATTGTGGATATAGTTTAGCGGGCATGGTGCTCCTATCCCAACCCCATAATTCCAATCAATTGTGAAGCACTCAGGAACAACCAATGAAAGTCTTTGGCTGGTATCCATACTGCATTTTGTGTGTCTTTCCACTGTCAGACTCTCAAAAGGCCTGTGAAAGAGTACTGTAAGATTATAAGTGAATAGAATTGCATAAATAGTTTCAAGTGTAGACTGTATTTCACATTTCAAAGATTACATCCACAGAAGATCAATTGTCCTGTCACAGGGACTTTGAAGTTTAAAAAAGTCTACATCTTGTGGGAGAATCAACATCATAAACTCCTACAGAATCATCTAGACAGCAAATCCCCTATACCTGTATCAGCCCTGTTCTCATCCATCTAACTCTTGTCCTGCTGCTAATGCTGTCAGTTTTGCATACATCTAGGTATCTGTGACTGCAGAGCTCTGTAAGGACTGAAGACATACATCTGCTCATGCCAGTGTCAGCATAAGAGAGCATAGGTGGTATGTGATACGGACAACTGCAGTCACTTTCCTCAACTGAGAGAATGAAAGATGAAACAACAGTTAGCAATAATCTGAGCAGAAAAGCCAGCAAATATGTTGCTTGTATTTCCCTTGATGTTTTGTGGAAACTGGCCTGGACAGTGGTCAGAACAATGGTGAGGAAGAAAGAGCAGCTGGGATCCCCACAACCAGGTGCCACTCAAAAAATAAATAAAAATGCGTACCATTTTGCCTCCTATAAAAAACTTTAAAACAAAAAACAAAAAAAAGCCACAAAACTTCTTGTGACTGCTTGCTTCAGAAATAAGTAAACATGCTCAGCTAGACATGGTAAGGAGCCTAGCACCACAGTGCTTACATATGTATCAGCACTATTTTGTTTTTGTGTGTGTGCATTCATATATGCATGAGAGTATATATATCCATGTATTTATGCACACATTTGCCAACTGGTCAAGCATCTGTTCTGCATAAGAACAAGATAAGAATTTTATTTCATGGTCTCTGCGGCCATCTAGCATCACAAGAAGGGAAGAGGCCTTTACCTGTATGAAGGGAAGAGGCCTTTACCTGTATGAAGGGAAGAGGCCTTTACCTGTATGAAGGGAAGAGGCCTTTACCTGTATGAAGGGAAGAGGCCTTTACCTGTATGAAGGGAAGAGGCCTTTACCTGTATGAAGGGAAGAGGCCTTTACCTGTATGAAGGGAAGAGGCCTTTACCTGTATGAAGGGAAGAGGCCTTTACCTGTATGAAGGGAAGAGGCCTTTACCTGTATGAAGGGAAGAGGCCTTTACCTGTATGAAGGGAAGAGGCCTTTACCTGTATGAAGGGAAGAGGCCTTTACCTGTATGAAGGGAAGAGGCCTTTACCTGTATGAAGGGAAGAGGCCTTTACCTGTATGAAGGGAAGAGGCCTTTACCTGTATGAAGGGAAGAGGCCTTTACCTGTATGAAGGGAAGAGGCCTTTACCTGTATGAAGGGAAGAGGCCTTTACCTGTATGAAGGGAAGAGGCCTTTACCTGTATGAAGGGAAGAGGCCTTTACCTGTATGAAGGGAAGAGGCCTTTACCTGTATGAAGGGAAGAGGCCTTTACCTGTATGAAGGGAAGAGGCCTTTACCTGTATGAAGGGAAGAGGCCTTTACCTGTATGAAGGGAAGAGGCCTTTACCTGTATGAAGGGAAGAGGCCTTTACCTGTATGAAGGGAAGAGGCCTTTACCTGTATGAAGGGAAGAGGCCTTTACCTGTATGAAGGGAAGAGGCCTTTACCTGTATGAAGGGAAGAGGCCTTTACCTGTATGAAGGGAAGAGGCCTTTACCTGTATGAAGGGAAGAGGCCTTTACCTGTATGAAGGGAAGAGGCCTTTACCTGTATGAAGGGAAGAGGCCTTTACCTGTATGAAGGGAAGAGGCCTTTACCTGTATGAAGGGAAGAGGCCTTTACCTGTATGAAGGGAAGAGGCCTTTACCTGTATGAAGGGAAGAGGCCTTTACCTGTATGAAGGGAAGAGGCCTTTACCTGTATGAAGGGAAGAGGCCTTTACCTGTATGAAGGGAAGAGGCCTTTACCTGTATGAAGGGAAGAGGCCTTTACCTGTATGAAGGGAAGAGGCCTTTACCTGTATGAAGGGAAGAGGCCTTTACCTGTATGAAGGGAAGAGGCCTTTACCTGTATGAAGGGAAGAGGCCTTTACCTGTATGAAGGGAAGAGGCCTTTACCTGTATGAAGGGAAGAGGCCTTTACCTGTATGAAGGGAAGAGGCCTTTACCTGTATGAAGGGAAGAGGCCTTTACCTGTATCAGCATCAGGAAGACCTGACACACCCTAGAAATAAAGATTCCAAATTGATTAGAAATACACAGGTATAGCTAGTAACAATTTAAGTTTAACCAGTATGAATATATATGTAATATTTTGTCACACAACATGCCCAAGGAAGTGAAGGCAAGTTGGAATTTGCCTGTCTGAAGAGGCATCAGGAAGACCTGACACACCCTGTCCCCTTTGTTTAACAAAAGAAATGTCCTTTGGACAGAAGGGAAGAGGCCTTGGAAAGAATCACCATGTCAGTATGATAACAAAAGCACTGAGACATCTTGGAAACAGCAGGATGGCAACTGGCTGGCAGTAAGACAGAATAAGAATTAACAAGAGTCAGAATAAGAATTAACAAATGTAAATCTTCGATAAGATTGTGAACCTGGAGTACCCAGCCAATGGGGAAATGGGGCAGGGGGTAAGCTTGGGGGAGACAAAGAATAAAAGTTGTAACAGGGTTCCCATAGAGGTGCTTCTGTTGGCAGGATGCCCACCATTGCAATTGCAAATTAAACATTTCTTCACCAGAGATCCTGTCTCCTAAAAGTTATCTCAGACATTTCTGACAACAATGGCTCAGCTTCTGAGTATATACAGAGCTACGTAAGCAGTTCCTGAATGCCCTGAAGCAGGTAAGTGCAATGCAATCTAGCACTGAAGGTTCAAGTTCACTGGTATAGGCTATTTAAGCATTTCCTCCCTTTTGTCCTACAGTACCATTACAAATTAGATTCCTGCTCCTGAAACTGCAACAATAAAAGCCTCTGCTTTGCAACATTATTCCAAAGAAGATGCAAAGAATGGGTCATGACATCTACAGCTGCAGAGCTAATCCATCATAATGCACCATGGCTCCTACAAATTGCTGCCTTAGGCAGATAATGGCAGGCATTTCCAATCATCCCCAGGTGGCTAATACATGGTGATGGTTTCTAACCTGCATGTGCTGGACCACCACAGCTGCCTCACTGAGCAATACTGCAATATCAATGGACACTGTTTTTGATCCAGAACACTGAACATGTTTAATAGTGAAGTATTGCCACCAAAATAATTCCCTTACACCTTTCCTCCACATCCTCAATTCAGAAGTCAGAACTAAAATCAAGCTCTATCAAAGCTGTCTAGTGCTCTCATTTTTGGAAGAGATATTTGTGCTTTCACCTGACAGCTCAGCTGAAATATTCTGTCCTGTGTCAACAAAAAGGATTGTTGACAAAAAACAACAACAATGTTCTGCACATTAACAAGCAGAATACTCTTACACCCTATAACACTTTCTTTGTTCCAAAGCCTAAGATCTGGATTTTCTCTGAAATAAGGATGTGATGATGTTTGTTGTTCTTTTTTTGTTTGTTTGCTGTTTGTTTTATAAATGAAGAAGTCTGTTTCTTAATTAATCTTTAAGAAAGACACAACTGCATAGAAAATAGTAAACCATTATCACCACACATTAGTGTAGTATGTATCACATTGCCTTTCTGTCATGGGCTGAAGACAAACCATTTTCAAGTTTGGTTAGATAACACTTCTAAATTATTTAAAACACATAAAGCTTACCCCAATTTCTTTGTGTGTGTGTGTGTGTGTGTGTGTGTACATATACATAGGTATTGGTGTATATACTTGGGAAAATATATGAAATGCAGACAGCTTAAGAATCCAGATCAGAGAGTTTTTATATCTATAGCAGCACTTCATCTGCCTCTAGTACATGGAGTTGTTGCCTGTTCTGATTTTTTTTCTCCACTTCTACGCTCCTTTTTAGCCTCCCTTTCATATCACTTGCCCTCAGTACTGTTAATCGCCTCACTGATCGTTTGCTTGTTAAATGATTTTAAGCTTGAAGGGACTGATAAATCATCTGAATTGATCTCCTTCACGATGCAGTTCACAAAACCTCAGCCAGGTACTTTCACAATGAGACTGGTGACTCATATTTAGCTAAAAGATAATCCAATAGACATCACAAAGTAATCTGAGGAGATCAAAGGACACAAAGTTCTCCATAGCCTTCTTGCGATGGGGTCATCTGGGTATCAGTATTTTATTACTAAAAAGGAAAGTTTAATTTCATTTTGTTTTTTCCTGTGTTCACTTTTGGAAAGCACTTTCTCTCTGCTGTTTCCCATTTTTGCATGTGTGCACTGCAATACTGCATGTGCGTATATACAATTGTATTGCAGTTGTATAGCAGCAAAGATACAAAAAGAAGAGCATATAACATGTCTACAGAAAGAAAGATCAGAATTAAAATAAATATACTGAGTATTTCATGCATTTCTTTAGGAAAAGTAAGCATTATATAGGCATACAGAAACAGGACATAAGATAATATGAATAACTGGGCTGAGGCCAATGGGATGAAGTTCGATAAAAGCAAGTGCCCAGTCCTGCACTTTGGTCAGAACAACCCCAGGCAACACTATAGGCCTGGGGCAGAGTGATTGCAAGACTGTGGAGAAAAAGGATCTGGGGGTGTTAGTCGACACTTGGATGAACATGAGCCAGCAGTGTGCCCAGGTGCCCAAGTAGGTGAACGACATCCCTGCTTGTATAGAAATAGTGTAGCCAGCAGGAGCAGGGAGGTGATCATCCCTCTGTACTCAGCTCTGGTGCGGCCGCACCTCGAGTACTGTGTTCAGTTTTGGATCCCTCACTACAAGAAAGACACTGAGGTCCTGGAGCATGTTCAAAAAAGCCATGTAGAGTTAAGAGCCTGAATTCCTGTGTATAGCCAGTGTGTTGAGAAGATACCAGCGAAAGAGGAAAAAAAATAAACATAAAAATAAAAAACAGTACATACAACTGCAAAAGCAAGAAGTTTGACTACCAGTCAAAAACTCTTATGCCTGACTATTTGCATCCACTAGAGCTCATTGAGCTCTCCCATATACCTCGCAATGCCTCCAGATCAAGAGATCTCATACCTGACATCTCATATTCACAGCAAGGTAAGCAAAGTTTGCACATGCATGCAACACTTATGTGTGTCAAACTAAAGTGATATTTTCTACACATCAAGCTAGCTCAACTATTAGATGTGCAGTAAACAGTATTTGACAGTGCAGCAGAGTACAGCTGTAATAATTGACTACTGATGAATAAACACTTTTGGTTAATCTCATGATGAGAACTTTTTCAATAATTAATTTCAGACAACAGGATAAAAAGAAACATCAAAAACTATAGGAAGAAAAAGTCATGTTCAACATTAGCACATAGCCACTTGAGGGCAAAGTTGCAAACACACTGGTACAGACCGCTGGAGGAGGGCACACGTTTCCATCTTTGGAGGTTTTCAGTAGGCTAGAAAAGCATCTGGAATGGCGTGGATGTAGTTAATCCTGCTGCAAGCAGAGAGATGACTAGTGACACCACTAGTCCTCAGTTCTGCTCTGTACATTTTCTGTAACTCAGACAAAGCTAATGAGGAAGTGACATCTGATTCAACTGTTTTTATTCTTCCCTAGTAAGTTTCACATCACATTTGCTGCTTTGGATTTGTTGTTTGGACGTTGTGGTTTTTTTCTGAGACTGAAATACATTTGTTTTCATGCATTATATATATATATGTCTTATAAAGAATTTCACACCATGGCAAATTCATAAATGCAAACACGTAATGTTTGTAGAATGATGATAATATAGCCTTGAGGTATCATCTGGACTCCTATCTACTTTGTTTATCAACAAAGGATGAGCTACTCTAAACTGTCAGTCTTGCCATCTTACCTGCAATACAAGTCTTGTTCTTTCCATTCAGAATATCACCACAAGCATCAAAAACTCCTCAACAAAGGAAAAAAGACAGGTCATTGTCATTGTCAAAGAAAATCAGAAAGGCCAAAGCCCAGCTAGAACTGAATTTGGCCACTAAGGTGAAAGATAACAGAAAATATTGTCAACAGAAAGAGGAGGCTAGGGAGAATCTCCACCTCTTGTTGAATGCAGAGGACAACACGGTGACCAAGGATCAGGAACAAGTCTGAGTACTTAATGCCTTCTTTGCATCAGTCTTTAATAGTAAGACTAGTTGCTCCCTGGCCACGCAGCTCCTTCTGCTGGAAGATAGGGATTGGGAACAGAATAGGCCCTGCTTAATCTATGATGAGATGGTTTCAGACCTGCTCCAAAAGCTGGACACTCACAAGTCCATGGGGCCAGATGGACTACACCCTAGAGTGATGAGGGAGTTGGCAGATGTGGTTTCCAACCCACTCTCCCTCATCTTTCAACAGTCCTGGCTAACCAGGGATGTCCTGGTGGACAGGAGACTGGCAAATGTGATGCCCATCTTCAGAAATGGCTGGAAAGATGATCCTGGTTGCTACAGGCCTATCAGTCTCACCTCAGTGCCATGGAAGGTTATGGAAAGACTAATATCAGGACCCATTATGGAGTCAGCATGGGTTCATGAATGGTAGATCCTGTTTGACAAATGTGATTTCATTTTATGACAAGGTGACGCACTTAGTGGATGAACGTAAGGCTGTCAATGTGGTCTACCTGGACTTCAGTAAAGCCTTTGACTCTATTCCCCACAACAACCTAATGAAGAAGCTGGCTGCCCATGGTTTGGATGGACAGATGCTCTGCTGGGTGAAACACTGGCTGGATGGCCAGGCCCAAAGAGTTGTGGTCAGTGGAGTTAAAGCCAGCTGACAGCCAGTCACACGAGTGGTGTCCCCCAGAGCTCGATACTGGGGCCACTCCTATTTAACATCTTTATCAATTATCTTGAGGGGACTGAGTGCACCCCCAGGAAGTTTGCAGACAACACCAAGTTGGGAGGGAGTGTTGATCTGCCAGAGGGTAGAAAGGCACTACAGAGGGACCTGGATAGACTGGATCAATGGGACAAGGTAAAATGTATGAGTAGCAATAGAGCCATGTGTTGGGTACTTCATGTCAGCCGCTCCCTGCAGGCTTGGGGAGGAGTGGCTGGAATGCTGCCTGGCAGAAAGGGACTCTGGTGTGCTGATGGACAGCTGTCTGAATATGAGCCAGCAGTGTGCACAGGTAGACAAGAACACCAATGGCATCCTGGCTTGTATCAGGAATGGTGTGGTGAGCAGGAAAAGGGAAGTAATTCTCTCCCTGTACTCGGCACTGGTGTGGCCCCACCTCAAGTACTGTGTTCAGTTTTGGGCACCTCAATACAGAAAGGACACTGAGGTACTGGATAAGATCCAAAGAAGGGCAACAAGGCTTGTGAAGGGCTTGGAGAATATGCCCTATGAGGAGCTGGAGCTGTTTAGTCTGAGGAAGAGGAGGCTGAGGGGAGACCTTTATGCTCTCTTCCTGAAAGGTAATTGCCCTTAGAGAGGCTTTGGTCTTTTCTCACTGGTGACAGGACAAGGGGAAATGGCCTCAAGTTGCACCAGGAGGAGTTCGGGTTATATATAAGGAATATGTTTACAGAAAGAGTTGTTAAGCACTGTTTAACCATCTGGATGTGGTGTTCAGAGACGTGATTTAGCAGTGGGTTGTTAGGGTAGTATGGTTACGTTGTGGTTGGACTTGATGATCTTGAAGGTCTTTCCCAACCTGTGCAATTCTGTGATTCTAAGATTCATTAGAAGTGACCAAGCATTTTTTTTTTGTCAGCCACAGATTATAAGTGCTACAGCTTCACTGCAAATTGCAGTGTTGACATTAAGGCATCTAGAAACCTGTTCCACTGGTTTCATTTGGAGTCATCTAAGAAATACTATTAGTCTACTGATGTTAAACACAAGTCATAGTACAGAGTCATCTCCCAGACTATCACAGTTGAAAATATTTCACAAGTTTTAGTTTTTGTCAGTATGACAAACTGGTGATGGACAAGGGAGAAAGCAGAAAAGAACATACAGAACAGCTGCCATCATCAGGCCATAAGATGATCAGGACTAAAGACAGAGCCACAAGGATGGCTTTATTGGTCTGAACACACTGCTTTAGTGGCTAGCAGCAGCAATGAGGATAACAGAGTGATTTAATTTACTAGCCATTAATTGCAAGTTCATGGTAGCCCTCAGAACTCTTTTTAAATGCAATCTCACCTGCTAACCTTATTGTTGACAGACCAGTACATTTGCTTTCTTGTACTCAGTAGTACAAGGCACGTCATACATAGGACACACTGTCCATGTTTTGTCTTGACAACAGTTAAAATACTTTTCATTCCTATTCTTTACCCCAGTCTATACACCCAGAGCTAAACTGGAAACAGACTGACTGAGATTTGCTGATTCCATGCTATGCCTTCAATCTTGAACTCTTTTGCATGCTTTTATGCAAAAATAAATACAGTTTGATTTAACCAACATATTTTTATATACATCAGCGATGTAAGAATAGATAAAACACAGATTCAGTTCTCTTGTGGTCCAAACTTTTGGTGCTTTGTTAAAATCACTCAGTAACTCTGTTTTCATAGTCCATCTTTTACTATCATTACAGCAGCTCACTTTCTTCTTTGCCAAATGTGAAACACGTACATGTAAAATTTTTTCTGAATGATTTAGCATCCATGTACACGAAACAACAGTCCCCCCTTCTGGACGAGGATAATATTGCACAACACTGAAAGAAATCACTGCAGAGGTTTTCTGTAAGCATTGCTTAAAAAATGTACATGAAACGGAATGGGAAGGACTGTGAGGCATGCTTTACAACTAAAGTGGCTAACGAAAGGACTCGCGCTGCTGGACTTGACCAAGGACTATGTGAGCAAAGATCAACATAAATGTTTCCAAGAACCTTGACTGAATTCAGAGGCAACCACGTAGCAGTTCAGACCTCCGGCTGTGTGAGTCTCTCACTGGCTTCGTGGGGCAACAGTCAGAATTGCTGTGTGAGGTGTGAGCAGGCAGACTATCTGTTCTGCCTTGCAATGAGAACTATAGATTAAAAAGTGACATTTGAGACAAGTCAGAAGAAGCAGGGAAACCACAGTTCACCCATGAGCAAACAGGTTATTTCAAACAAAAAAGCACAAACCCAAGGCAGCCTGTGTTTAAACATCAGGTTGTGGAAGAAAAACGATGAGCTGGAGACAAGAACACAAAGAGTGGATGGGAGGCAAGTCTGCACCCAAAGTTGCAAACAAAAAGCCTCCTTTGTCTGCTCCACCTGTCCCCACCCCCAGGTGCCACTGTACAAGAGGTATGAAGCCCTGGATGTTGAAGGCCCAGCCTTTAGAGTTGTGTCAGCCCTTCACTGTTGCCACGGCTTGCTCTTCTGTGCTTCAGCCATTGTCCACCAGCCTTTCCTGGCAAATTACCATGAATGCTGTAGGTTCAGGGGGGCCCAAACAACCAAGCTCCTTCCAGAAGCTAGGTGTAGATGTGCGGAAGATGCTGGTTAGAATCATAGAATGGCCTGGGTTGAAAAGAACCACAAAGATCATCTAGTTTCAACCCCCCTGCCATGGGCAGAGTCACCAACTAGACCAGGCTGCCCAGAGCCACATCCAGCCTTGCCTTGAACGCCTCCAGGGATGCGGTTTCCACAACCTCTCCGGGCAACCTGTTCCAGCACATCACCACCCTCTGAGGGAAAAACTTCCTCCGAACACCTAACCTAAATCTCCCCTGTCTTAGTTTAAAACCATTCCCCCTTGTCCTATCACTATCCACTCATGTAAACTGTCATTCCCACTCTTGTTTATATGCTCCCTTCAAGTACTGGAAGGCCACAGTGAGGTCTCCCCAGAGCCTTCTCTTCTCCAAGCTAAACAAGCCCAGTTCCTCAACCTTTTCTCATAGGAGAGGTGCTCCAGCCCTCTGATCATTAGTGTCCCTCCTCTGGACCCACTGAAGGAGCTCTGCATCATTCTTGCGCTGGGGGCCCCAAGTCTGGACGCAGTACTCCAGATGGGGCCTCACAAGAGCTGAGTAGAGGGGGACAATCACCTCCCTCTCCCTGCTGGCCACCCCTTTTTTAATGCAGCCTAGGTTATAGTTGGTTCTCCAGGCTGCAAGTGCGCACTGCTGGCTCATGTCCAGCTTCTTGTCCACCAGGACCCCTAAGTCCTTCTCCACAAGGCTGCTCTCCAGGAGTTCTTCCCCCAGTCTGTATGAATACCAACAAGTGATTTATATGCATCACAACACCCCTGCAGTCTTCTGTATCAGTCAGGAACCAACCAGTGACTCTTATCTGATGTATTATCTCAAAGGAAAAAAAACTAATATAAAAGACCACCAATTAATTGTAGATGCACTTGCCATAACTCAAAATAATGTCTCAATAATGTTCCCAATAATGTTCAATCATTGAAAATCAAGCACATGTACCTTTCCCTTTTCCCCTCATTTCTCTCAATGCTTTCTTTTTTATTAACACCACCATGGGACAGTGTAAACAAGCTTTGAGCCACAGGGTGGAATAAGATGCCAGAACAACTTCTGGCTCAAAGCTTTGTTCAGCAGCACCCACCCGAGACACAATCGGCTCAACAAGCTTCTAAAGTTAATAGTTAACTACCACGAACACAGCAGCACTGTTCCTCCTGAAGAAAATGTGGGCACTTCAAAAGCTACTGTCACCATGTCGAACAGGACATGATGCCCCTGATAACTGGGGTAGGCAGGAGTGCCCCTACCTACCAGTTGCTGATGAAGAGGATAAAAACCCAAAGAATTCCAATGAAGAATGGGTACCCCCTCTGCTAAACTATATCCATGCAGGCCAACAAGATGACACTGGATCCCTGGTGGTGACTACCCCTGCCTTGCAAACCATTAGCTAGGATTTCTCTCTTTACTATTGCTGATTTCCCCATCTTCCCCTCTTCTTAGTAGCTTAGAATTTGTAATAAATCACTGGAAGGCATTTGGCCTCATTTGCTGCCTTAATGTCCCCTGGATATATATATATATGTCAAAACATCACCTCCGATAATTGGAATGCGACACCACCAGCACGTGGATAGCCGAGAAGGGCTGAATCACATTTTTTCTGTCATTTCTACAGCAGTGACCCTGCAGTGCAAAAGCAGAAGGCACTGAGACCCAGAATGGCCTCCTGGTAACTCAAGTTTGTGTGGACAGCAGCACTTGACATGCAAGCCGCTCACCTATTCCTTTCTGAAGAGGAAAGTGGGATGTACACCCCTCAAGAGCTTTTCAGTCACACATCTCCAAGCACTTCCTAGAGAAGACAAAGCTTTCCACACATGGTATGAGAAAGAGCCTCGAGAGGAGGCTGCAGACTGGCCATGAGAGGGGTGACCATGGCCCCTGCACCTCCACAGCCCCACCCAGGTCACACCACGCATCCCCTGTAGTGGCACTCATTGGGTTAAGAAGGAAGGTCTCAGTGTGTGGCAGGTCTGCCTGCTGCCCGGTCCGCAGCAAGGCTTTTTCTGACCCAGTGCTCCTGCAATACAGCCAGAGGACAAGCAGTACTTCTGAGATGGGCCACCCTGCTTCCCCTTGGCTCCAGAACTGGAGCTCTCTGTCTCTTTGTGCTTGGATCAGTGACAAAGGAGGAAAGCAGCAGCTCATAGAGCCAGCTGGAACTCTCTGAGGTGGGTGCTCCTCAGGAGTGTCTACAGCAGGCTTTTTTGGAAGCCAGCTGTCCAAGAGCTGAGCACAGAGGCACTGGGACTGCAGTGTTCCACAAACACCAGGGGATGGGCAGGGGAGGAGTGCCAAAGCCACAGCTCCAAAGCACTTACCTGTGCCTGGCGGCCCAGCCTAAAACAGCCAGTTCACCAAGTAAGTGGTTCTTTCCAGAGCCTGGAATGCCTGAAAATGCCAGGATGTGCAGCTCTCCCCAGTTCTCCTAGGCTGCCAAGCAGCATTCAAAGAGGTCAGTCTGCCTTCCAGGCTGTAAAGATCCACGAGGAAATGAGCTGTTGCAGTGTGCTAAAAAGTAGGGAGCTGTGGGCAGCCTTCCCTTTTGGTGACACAGCAGCTTCCCTCCACTGCATCCACAAGCCTGCTTACACCCAGGCCTTCTTCCAAGCCCCTCATCTTCACCTCAGCTTTGGCACCTCAGCCTTCTTTAGACTGCTAGCAGACCCACCCACCTAACTGTTCCACAGCACAGCTCCCACACCCTCTTTCCCCCAACCCTGCTTCTCCTCCCATAGGCAAAGAGGTTTGGCCAGTCTCATGCAGCTCCCTGCAGGGATCCAGCACAGAACTGGAAGAGGCGAGGTGAGGAGCTACAGGAGCTGTGTCTCAGAGGCACTCAGAACATCTTCTTGCTCTGCCATAAGCACCAGACCTCTGCACAGTGCTGAGTGTTCTTGCCAGTGCAAAACCATCGCTGAAGCAGTGCTTGTGCCCCTGGCTCGCCACTATACGGCAGTGGGTAATGCTTCCAAAGCCTTCTATTCCCTGCTGGAGTGTGCAGCTTCCTATCTGCATGTCTCCAACATGGTGAGTGACCCTGCTTGCCAGCATGAGCTGCATTGGCAGGGAGGAGGCCTGAGGGCTTCCTCTGTGCCCATGTTCTGATCCCATGGGACGGCATGCCCTGAGATGTTTTGTTTGCCTCGTTAACTGTGAAATTAATGCCGAAGTTATTACTCCTCAGAATGCTAATGAGCTCTGAGAACGTGCAGACCTTGGAAGCACGGCACCGGGGGCTGACCCTTCCCAGCGCATGCCGCCACGTGGCACAGCGGAGCGGAGGGGCGGGCTCAGAGAACGCCGTTTGACACGGAAACGCCTATGAAGCAGAAGCGCGGAACTCAATTCCTCCACGGGAATCTAGCGACACCGCCCCTCGTGCGCATGCGCACAGGCAAACACGTCTTCGGCAATGCACCCGCCCACTTGCTGGTCGTGGCTGCGTCTCTCCTCGTGCGCATGCGCCTCCCCTTTCCCTGGGCCGCCCTTTTCCGTCCGCGGGCTGTGACGTCACCGTTCCTCTTGCGCATGCGCGTTTCCCAATTTCCGGCCCCGCTCGGCAGCGGTAGCAGCATGTTCCGCATCGAGGGGCTGGGGCCCAAGGTGGACCCGGAGGAGCTGAGGCGAAAGATGCGTCGTGACGTCCTCACCTCTGTCCGCAACTTCCTCATCTACGTGGCGCTGCTGCGGATCAGTGAGTGCACGCGGCTGCGGCCTGCGCCGGGCTGGCTGCTGGCGGGGTCCCCGGTTGCTTACGCTGTGCTGCTTTCTCATTCCAGCTCCCTTCGTTCTGAAGAAGCTGGACAGCGTATGAGCTCTTTGCGAGTTGCACAGAAGACTCGGCTTCTGAAAACACGGCAACAGACTGCTTTCCCTTTGTTGTTAGCTAAACGTTGTTCCAAAGGCAGCCATCCAGTACTAAATATTCCGTAAAATGGGCGTGTAGGTATGTTCGGTCAGAGAGTGATAGCTTAGCAGGAGGTGTGGGGCACATATCTGACTTTTGTGCAGGTACTCACAGAGCACTCGGTAGCATCAGTAAGCAGTGTGTTACGATCGAACTTTTCTGGTACTCTAAAAACTGTGCTTTTTTTTTTGTTTGAAGTGCTAGCACATTGCTTTGTTGTGCACCTACCTCTAAACTGCTACGTCCTATGGCTATCCATGTTACTGAACCTGTCTGTAAAATTTCTTCATCAATGAATCCAGTGCAGATGGAGTTTCATTTGAAATAAATGGGAGAGCAGTTCTGTCACACAACAGTCAACTCTTGTACTGTCTTATTTCTGCTAATCACTAGACAAAGTAGTGGTTCTTTGTTAATATTTCCCTGGCTTTGTGGGGCGCACACTTTCCACATTCAATATCAGTTTGTATTGAAGAAAAGCAAAGGAGAATGAGAAAGACGAGCAAGACAGTTGTGTATTTCTCTTGTTTCTAAATATGTAGCTACTCACATGAGAAACGCAAATGTGTAGTTAAGACTCAGAAGTAAAAGCAGAAAGAGTTGGCTCACCTTTGTCCAGCAGGTTTGTCCAGCCTCATGGATGTTGTATTTTTGCAAGGTGAAGCATGAGCAAGGCCGTACTACTGTAATCTGAGAACTATTAACAGGATTTTAGTTACAGCAGATTTTTGTAAAGCCTGTCATATGCTGAATGTAGCTCTTGTCACAGTTAGAATTGCCGTATACTAGTTGTTCAGGAGGAAGTGTTACTTCGTGCAGGGATTGCATGCAGTGTTCTTACCTCTACTGTTGTGCTCATGCAAAAAAATTGGTCAGCTTGATTTGCAAAGAGGGTTGTAGTTCCTCTTTCCTCGCTTTCCTCTCTGCGTTTGTCAGCTCCAGGGTTGATGCTTACTAGTATTCATTGGCTTTAGATGAACCTGACTTGACAAAGTAGGAGCTGGATTTTCATCCATTCTGAGTTACTTCTCTGTTCGTGTAAGTCTGAAGGGATTAAAATCAGACACGCATAGAGATGTAGATGTTTCTGAAACTTGTATTTATCTTAAACCATTTTCTCCTGGTGTTAACAGAGTGCCTGCATTTGCCCATAGTGGAGTTACTGCTTGTTCTTCATCTATTGGGTAATTGCTCAGGTGGAGTCTGTTACCTTCATGGTCTGGTTTGGAAGGGTGCAGTGCCTGCAGAAGCACAGTAGAAATCTCGCAGTGCTAAAACTTTCTGTGGGAAGGCTTATAGCATGCCAGTCTCCCTATTAAATCCTTAAAATCATGCACATGGTATGCATTTTGTCCATTTGTAAGCACTTTTCAGGACTTAACACAGTTGACCTGTGAGCAGTTCTGCATACCTCCAATCCTGAAGAAACATACTTGTTAAAAGGGGATTTTAATCGGCTGTCAGGAGCTCTTACAGACTGTTCTAGGGAAGTTTCTTTCAGGAAGATGAGAGATGAAGCCATCTGCTTATTAGAATTGGAGAAAATAAATTAGTATTTTTATTGACTTTGATTTTCTGCAGTCTCTAGTATGCTAGGCAGTGGCCTCACCCTAGACTGCCTCTAGGGGGGACTGAGATGCAGCAGGAGACTGAACTGATGTCACTGCACCCTGACTGATGTCTGCCGTCTGTTGCCTCTTCCATAGCATGTCCTGTTAGTGCAGAGATACACTGCTGTGGTGTTGTGTCTCCAGCCCTGGAGAAATAGCTATGCATCTTCCAAGCAGAAGTGTGTATGTTGAGCAGATGGTCTGCATGGCAAGACAAGTAGTAGCAGTAGAGTGTAAGTCTTAGTGAAGCTCAGAGCCCGGGATATTCTGTAGATACATTTTCTCAGCTGATTTTATAGCTGTTGACAGTAGGAAGAAAATAATTTTCTCCTCTCCTTTGAAATTAGTATTAACAGAATTTTTATTTGTGCTCTGCATCACATCCACGTGTGATGCAAGTCCTAGTGCTGGGACCAGTCACTGTTAGGGGTCAAAACTTAAGGAAACCTCATCATCTGAACATCATCTGACTGTCTGGATGAAGATTGGTTGGTTGTAGGCTTATTTTGGTAAAAGATTAAAGACTGAAAACAAAGAAAAGCAAGAAAGCAACTCTTACTGCTGTTTGTGTGCAGTATCCAGAGGAAAAAGTTTTGCAGAATCAGGCAGCTTCCCAAACAAGGTTTTGTTTAAGGTTACCATAACAGGCAAGAGCAACTCATAATAGTGCTGCTTAAAGTTAGGGGCTTTTTTTACGTAAAGAAAGGTTGTTCTTGCAGTTGATTCCCTTCTGAGGGAAATAAAGGGCCCTATTTGTTGGCCAGATCCTTCTAGTAGGGAAGTGTGCTGCCCCTCTGGGAGTTCAGTCAGGGACATGACTAAAAACTTCTGGCCTGGTTCATTCCTTTTATCATCATCCCTTCCTGATAATTCAGGTTGGCAGTGATGAAGTTGCTGAGGGAAGCCTCAGGGCTATCAAAAAGGACTTCAGGAGCCTGGGGCAGTTAGTTGATGGAGTGAGAGTACAGATGGGGTTTTCCTCTATTGTTTCAGTGGCATGGAAGGATACCAAGAGGACCAGGAAAACCCATCTGATAAATACGTAGCTAAGAAGTTGGCTCATGTCCAGCTTACCATCCGCACCTCCAAGTCCTTTTCCACAGGGTTGTGCTCTATCCTTACATCCCCCGACTTGTACTGATAGCAGAGTTTGCCATGATTCAGTGCAAGACCTTGCACTTGCATCTGTTGAACCTTTTGAGGTTCTCCTGAGCCCACTGCTCAGCCTGCCTGTTTCTCTCTGGTTGGTGTCTTGTCCTTCCGGAATGTTAACCACACCACACAGCTTGGCATCTGCAAATTTGAGGGTGCACTCAATCTCGCTGTTGTCACTGATGAAGATATTATAAAGGGCTTTGGTCCCACCGCTGACCCCTGGGGGACACCACTCATCACTGATCTCCATTCAGACATAGAGCCACTGTGCACCAGTGTCTGGGTTCAGTCCTGCAACTGATTTTTATCTGTTGAACAGTTCACCCATCAAATCCCTATCTTTCCAATTTGGAAAAAAGGATGTTGTGGGGACCATGTCAAAGGCGTTACTGAAGTCCAGATAGATGATATCAGTGTCTCTCCCTGCATCCATTGTTGGAGTCACACCATCCTAGAAGACCACTGTGTTGGTCAGACAAGACTTGTCTTTGGTGAAACCATGCTGGTCCTCCCATATTCCCCCTGCTCTCTTCCATGTGTCTTAACGTACGTTCCAGGAGGATCAGTTCCATGGTNAGTTTCTCCCCATCCACAACCTGCTATGACCACCATGTGGAGGGAGAAGCATGGCTGGTATAGCGTGTGTGATAGCGGGCACTGTCTGCCTGGCAACTGCTTCTGGCCAAATGGGAAGGGACCACATGGACCATATGGATGGCATAATAGGCATTGCCAACCCCACAGCCAGCAGTGCTCACCTCAGCACATCCTCAAACACCTCAGAAGGAGGAGGATGGACCATCAGGATACCATGAGATCCGCTGTGGTGACTTGCTGTTCTTTTCTTTGTTTTCTGTCTCCTTTTCTTCTTTTTTCTCTTTCTCGCCCATCTTTTAATAAATAAAAGTATGTTCTTACTCAGTCAAAACCTTGACTCCATTCCAAGTCTCACTTCAAAGAGATGGGGATCAATATAATGAACCGCAAGCCTCTTTGCCTTGTGACACATTCTGAGACATTGCCTAAATACAGTCCTGTGAGCTGAAAAATACGTAGCCTTGCTTTCTGTTTTAATACAGGAATTTGAGAACTGGTTTCAGGATTACAAAAAAAAAAATCATCAATTTTTTTGGTATATTTGCAACTCCATTTTCAGTTGACATAAATACATTAACTGTGCATTTTCAGTGTTTTCAAATAGGCAAACACCTTGGGAACTCAACCACAATTGCAACTACTGCAAATAGTACTTAGAAATCAAATCTGTTCTGACTACTCTTTTTGAGATCTCAATCACTTCTGTGGGGGAAAAGGAAGGAACTCACCAAGGCAGCCCATTCCTCCTTGATGGATATGTTTTGTGAAGTATCTCTTCATACCTTGTTCTGCAGTATTTCTCCAGAGATGCACAGAGGGATCATCAACCACCTGAAAGGACAGCATTCCTTCCCGTTAGGGAATATCAATTTTCTCTAGTTGCTTGAATGTATGCCAACAAGATATAGAAGTACCAGAAACCTCCACTGCTGGAATCAGATCAGGATGTTTATCACTGGTGCATACCAAAGGGATTATTCAGCCACAGGGGAAGTCTTGCAGAGGCACAAGAGGGAGGCAAAGCAGATAATGCTGGAGTCTTGGTGCTACGTACCATGTTGACCCTTTCACCCCATCAACATAATCAATATTGATATGTACACTAATGGCTGTGTTTGCCTTTGTGCAAACAAAAAGAATTTCTCCATCTAGCCAGTACATTTCAGTTTGCCTCTCTATAAGCCATCTCTATGGGTTCCGCTCAGTCAGTCTGACTGTGCAAAGATACATTTTCTGGGTTTCACCAAGCCATCCTGAAAAAAAAAAAGAATGTGACTGCCAATTCAAACTGAAGGAACAGTTAGTTCCCTGTCACACATAAGTACTCCTCCCTACTGCCTGGATTTGGTGTATGACCATGTCATCTCTCCCACTGTGCATGTTAAATTTGGGGTGGATACAGAAACAACCCTGCACAAGAGGTGAGGGCAAGTGGTGCAGAAGCTCCTCACAGCCCAGAAGAGACTCATAATGGAGCAAGCTGCATCCCATGGGGCACCATGGGGAGCAGATCTGTACATACAGCCCATGGAGGGGAGCCCAATATGGAGCAGAGTGTCTAGTGGAGCTGCTGCTCACAAGGAATCCATGCTGGAGCAGTCCATTTCTGAAAGATAGACCCATGGTGTGGGCATGTAACTGAAAAACTGTGAGAAAAGAAATGTGAAATACCAGTGACCAATGTGTCACTAAGAGGCAGCATTCTTATTACCAGATGCACAGAGGATCGCTGTACCTAACGTGCATACCTTGCTTTCAGACAGACATGCATGCTGAAGCTATACATATGCACTAGATTTCCAAGAACAAACATACATAATCATGTTATTTCTGAGAAGTAATTTGCGTATTTCTCCACCCCCTGCTCTTGCATGTTTGATGTCACTAGTCTCTCTTGGTGGTCCCAAGGACCTCTTTGGATAGTCGTCTTTAGTTGTCCTTTGGTAACCTCTTCCTTCTAGCGTGCACGCTGAAAGGCTGGCTGGGAGACTTGTTTTAATTCTTCATCTCTCTCTTTTTTTAACCATATAGTTGCTGTATCTTAATGACAGGGCTGCATCCTCATCCCAGAAGTGCTCCTGAAGGAAGGCCTACTGTTTTAGTTCACTGTCCGACAGTGTCATAGGCGGATATTGGTGGGACAGCAGTAGAGGCTGAACCTTCCCATCGAAATTCCATTCCATGCTGCTGCTGTACGACAGGTGGCAGCAGAGGGTGGTGTGACTGAATGGCGTCTGAAGTGGAAGTGCACATTGAGCAAAGGTGTGCCATTTGAATTCCTCCCTGCAGAAAAATGGCACCCACTGACATTTATTGATGCTGAACATTTATGGAGACCAAGCAGTGGATGTCAGCACACTGAGGGGTGGGTGGTGCATTTCAGCAGTGGCAACAGAGACAGTGTATTACCCCTGCTGGTGCTGATTTTATGAGCGCAGCACATGGATTCCTGCTCATTACTGGTAAAAGTGCATCGCTATTGATAGTGACCATTCTGAAAAATTGTGCTTTGTAGCTGAGATTTTTCTCTATCAAGTAATGTTATTGTGCTCTTTATATCTGTTGTATTTTCCATGGAAATAAATAGGAGACATTGCTTTCAGAGCAGCCTTTGTGTACATGGCCCAAGACAATTCCAGTTTACTCAGTGTGGTCCAGGCAAGCCACAAGGCTGGACACTCATGCCTTTACTGGTTACAAATATTGGCTCTACGCTTACAAACTCATGTTGGAGCAGTGCTTGAAGAGCTGCAGCCTGTGGGAAGCCCATGCAGGGTCAGCTCAGGGAGGAAAGCATCCCATGGAGGTACCCCATGTGGAGCAGGGGCAGAGAGTGAGGAGGAAGGGACACATGACTGGCACCCTATGCTTCTCAGCTGTGAAGGAAATAACCAGCAATTAGGCAAACAGCCATAAGCAGGATGTATACACCGATCCCTTTCTCTCCCTACATCTCTGGGCCCAGCATGTGGGGACACCCACAGGCATGGTGACAAAAGTATTCAGTGCTACCAAGACCCAAGTGCTAGGTCACCAGGAGGACATCGGTAAAACCAGCTGGACAGGTGGTTAAGCCCATCAGTATTATCAATACCAGGAGGTTGCCAGGAGGAGGTAATACCCATGCTGCAACAGGGAAACATAACAGCACAGGGAGCACTGTCAGTAAAATAAGGCAACAGCAAGTCCCGAGTAAGACTTTGACCAGTGCTGCTGCTGGACAGCAAAACCCACATTCCCCTGGTGGTCAGGGATGCCTCCACTGCTGTCTCTGGGGAGAGACTTGAGAGACCTATGTACTTTTATGTAGAGCCTGAGCCTGGGTGATGACTTTATCATGTGATGATTGACATGAATGTGGCCCAATCTGCAGAGGGCCTGTCCAGCTGGCTGAAATGCCAGCATAACCAAAAATTCTAGAAATTCTGTGCAACTAGCAGTTATGCCAACTGCTAGACATTGTAGATAATAAGCTATGCTGGTTATTATTTTTTTAATGTAATAATAAATCTGAAGTTATAAGCATAATCCTGTGACCAAGCCTCATTCTGTCAAGGATCCTTAAAGAACCTTCCTGCCCTCTGTACTGTGACAGAGATGAAAACTAAGGATTGACCACAGCCCCATTCCCCATT
>VXAB01005356.1:9302-21304 GCA_013399175.1 Odontophorus gujanensis
AATCTGAAGTCCAGCTTTTATCATGCTCTCATACCTGCTATTAAAATGTCATTTTGTATTGGACGGAAACCTGATCTTCCAGTCATTCTTAGTCATTAAAATCCCTTTGGCTGCTTCATGAAAGTGGGCCTGCATGGTCAGTGACTGGCATAATTCCAAGCTAAGCCCAGTGAGAACCCGTGTCACAATCATAAGAGAGCTGAGTCCTAGCTCAGCTGCTATACCAGATGTCTGCTCAGTGAAAGTTTTGCTACTCTTTTTTATTTAATTAATTTTATTTTTTAAAATTTTCCAACTGTTCTTCTAAACAGGTTTTATATGAAAAGCTTCTTACCATTCAAAAACCACACAGGAGTGTGTTCCCATGAAATGACTTTTGGGATGAGCATTATTCTCCTTTTGTCCCTTGTGCTAGAGGAAAAATTCTTCCTCTTCTTTTCCTCTGTGTTTGATTTTTCAAGCTCTCCATTATCTCCTGTGTTTCACTGTATAATCTCTTCCTTTCATACCAAAGCACCTTGCTCATCTACGCAGTCCCTGACCTCTGTATTCTTCTCATTCCTTTATTCTCACTCTTCCTTGACCATTCTTTGTCCTCCTGTCTATCCTTAATTCCCCCCTACTTTCCACTTTCATGCCTGCTCTCTGCATTTTTCTGCACCTTTTCTTTGTAGTTTTTGGTTAGGGTTTGTCTCCACATCCTCCCAATGGCAATGTCCCAAGCGTACACTTTGTTTTGCATCCCTTTCAGACTAAATTCTCTTTGGACTCTTTTGTAGCAACCTATTACTGCAGTATATAGCTTGTGGCCCTCTGTACTAAAAGTATTTCACACTTAGAATGTACTATCCATTTGCCCATTAAAATAATGTGAGCACTGCATTAGAGTATTTATCACAACTGGTTGAGCATGTCTGCATCAAGTGGGGAACATAGATCACTTAGATTGGGAAAGTTTCCTGAGGCCAGATAATATGGTATCCTTTTAGGTTGTGGTCCCTGGTGGCCCTAAGGAATGGCTAGAGCACAGTTACAAGTTGTCGGACTATATTTGCCATGCAGTTTCTTCAAATGCAATGTTCTTTATCCTGCATGCAGGTGAGGGAGTCTTGATGTTAGAGGGGACATTCACTAATGCTTCCAAGATTAGTTTCAAACTGCTACAAATTGTTATGCCACAGTTTCACTTTTCGTCTGATCAAAGTGGATGATAGAACCAGTACTTCTTACAGACAGCTGGTGGTCTAGAGATTCAAAGACACAAAGCTGTTTTCCACATGTGAGGACAGTTACTGCAATTGTTTATTTCATTCATATATGCAAGTACCTCAACTGTACTTGCACAGCAGGTGTAATTCACACATACAGGATAAGAAAATAGGGCTCTAACAACCAAAATAAGTAATGCCAGTTACTTGAGTCCCATTCGTTGTATATCATACTAATGAAGAAAAGCCTCTTTCTATACAAACTGCCTTTTGCTGAATCAAATTTCTTTCTTCTATCCTCATACTATCCACTTAATCTTCTTCCTTTTCATAGGAAAAAGAAAATCCTGACTATCAAATCGTGGAAAAATTATGTCTCTGAATTACAACCCAATTGAAAACACACATTAGCAACCAGTGATGTACAACCATACAACCAGTATGAAAAGATTCAGGAAATTCTGTGGCCGTATTTGGTGACTGGCGGTCTTAGGCATTATACAAGGAAAGTCTAAAGCATGCAGTGACTGTAAGGATCCTTGGCTGTAGTGCCATTTTAACCAAATGTCCTCATTAACTTCCCAGAAACTAGGTTGTTCCTTAATGTTCAACAACACAAAAGATACTGAATAGACAGTTATTATATCCCATATGAAAATGTTTTTTTTTCATTTATTTAATTAGATCAGTATGGAGCTAAGCATACTATGATAAACAATAGAAAAAAATCCAAATGCGTGTAATAATCATACATACCAAATACTCAAGTTCTTTTATCCTACAGTTTTTGGTAATGTTAATTATTCTCTAAATCAGAGTTGCAGTGTGTTCAGACTCCAGTTGTAATGTATTTGGCCTTATACTTCTGCCATTCTAAAGTCCATTGCAGCATCTTTATCATCCCTATATAAATATAGAAAATCTGGACAATGAAGTGGTGGTGCTGATCACGCAAACTAGATGGATTTGTTCACTGTATTCTTTGTTTGTTTGTTTTACTTCTTTAAATCAGTGTCACTTCTAGGTGACAGGAGACAATTGTGTAGCATTTGACTCAACATAATAAATGTAATTTACAGGAATATGACTTCTTTGGTCTTTACAGATATCTGCTTGCAACTTCAGTAGTCACAGAGTAAAAACTGGAAGAAAACATGAAAACACCATGTAGTCCATAATTCAAATTCCTGTAAGCGGAGGATTTTCCAATAAAATCCAGATGCTTGAGAGGTATAGAAACTGCTGTGACTCCATAAATTTGATTGAGAGCCCTCAAGCCCTGTATGTAGTAACAGTGAAGGGAAAAAGAGAAAGAGAGAGAGAAGAAACATTAACAAACAAACAAAACCCCTGAAGGTAATAAATATTTAACTGTTAGTTGCCTGGATTCAATCTTATGAAATTTCTCAAGAGGTCTACAAAGCTCATCATACTGCAAACAATTAAATGCACTGCAAAATATAGTGAACGAATAGTGTACTAGACCAAAATAAAGTAGCTGATTGATTCGCTATGTGATTGAAGGTTCCTCTTTTCTGTAGTCAACAACATAAACCTTTTCACTTTCCTGCCTCTCCTGCAGCTCCCTAATATTGCCTCTCTGTTGAATGTTGCAGTGTTCTGAGAAAAGCTGCCCATTGTATGGTTTTGAAATGACAGTTCTCTTGGGACCACGACCCTGCAAATGATTGCTACCAATTTTAGTGCTAGACTGAATGAAGTGTCTCTTCATGGAAAACCCATTTCATTCAAGTCAATATGATCTGACTCTTAATTTTCTAGCATCAGGAATGCTACACCTCAGATTACGGTAGTTTGTACAGCAGAGCTCTGGGGTTTAAGCTGAGGCATTGAGACAGTTAAAAATTCTGAGGGAAAGTTACCTGAAAGCAACATTTAAAGAAAATCTTCAGTTGTGTAGAAAAAAAAAATTCCAAGCCTGTGCAGTGATTTAAGATTTACCTTTCCAGTACAGCTATTTATTTGTCTGTTAGCAGAACAATGCAATTGCTGTGGATTATACAGGAACAGAAAGGAAAGGGGCCCTTATAGATGCTGAAGACTGTTGAAAGGCAGAATGAATGTTAGCAAGTGAATTAAAACAGAATCCTGTGTGGGCCAAGGGAAGATTTATGGAAGAAGGCAACACAACCTTTTCCTGTGATGTTTGAGCTCTTCCCAAAAACACTTTTTCTTGGAATTTGAGAAGCTGGAAAGTGTTAGAAAAGGTGGATTCAGTGCATGAGTGGCAAGACTGCACAATTGCTCAACATGAATAATTTTCTTGTATAGATCAAATTGCAGCTAAGAATTTAGCATTGTTTTTTGTGCTTATGTTGAAGAAGAAAAGCAGTTATCAGTCATAAGCCTTCACCAAGGCATTATCAGAAAAATAAGATACTTATGTTTTCAACTTTGCCATCCACATTGGAGGAAAAATGTGTTATCTTGTAATAACATTATCTTGTTCAGTGCAATTATTCAGATAGTTAGCTGAAGTTAAAACAAGAAAATCTAAACAAGATATCTTGAAACCCATACTTTCAAGGTGTACTCAATGAAACAATGTTGTGACTTTGTCAAAGCAAAGTTCTATGTTGCTTTTGAGTGGAGTTAGAAAATGGAGTTTCTGTTTGCACTATCTTGTCTCTCAACTTAAGAAAAAGAAATATTCTGTGACATAGAGAACAGTTAGATCTCTGAGAAATTCCTTTAAACTTAAGAAAATATGAGTAACCTCTATGGGTTTTTAAACTACAGTCTGGATAAAATGAAATGAACATGGAGTTGAATTTAATTTCTGATCTCTGTCCAGTCAGTCTCAACATTTTAACCTTATCTCTGTAGTTAAGATGTCTGATGAAAAATGTCCAGGTGCTGACTCCAC
This sequence comes from Odontophorus gujanensis, assembly GCA_013399175.1. Classification (NCBI taxonomy): domain Eukaryota; kingdom Metazoa; phylum Chordata; class Aves; order Galliformes; family Odontophoridae; genus Odontophorus; species Odontophorus gujanensis. The sequence goes on from VXAB01005356.1 coordinate 13,398, forward strand.
GTTAGCACTTTGTGCGTCCTTTCATTCATCTCGAACTCTCAGCTCAACTGATGGCAAAATATTTATATTAGAGCTTCAATGCAGTTTTTCATATTTGCTTCTTCCATTTCCTTTGTGACATCTACAAGTCCAGAATATTTCTGTCTATGACTTTTCCTTATCACCATTTATCTTGATCTTCAAAGAAAAAAATTGTAATCCAGCTAAGTTTCTAATTTCCTTGTACATTCCATGGGCATTCCTCAGTCTCAGTAGGTACATAGCCGTACGTTTTATCACATGCTAAATTATTTGCAGATTCTTCAGCATTTATTTCCATACCTAATTGCTTTTCAGGCTTTTCTAAAGTTTACTAATCAATAATACCTCAGAAATGAGTGACAGCAAAAACAGGCTAGATAGCTTCTGATAGTAGTTTCACCTGGGAAGAGGGAGTCCCCGTGTTGGGAATATGGCGAAAAAAAAATGGTAAATTCATTCCTTACATTTCCATGGTAGCATTTTGTTCACTATGAATTGAGCTGAAATATGTTTCAAACTGACATTCACTTAAACTCATCTTCAGTAAGTGTTGCTTACACTTTCAACAGCATGGCTATTGCCACTTCTCTTTTGTTTTTGTCTGTCTTACTCTCAGGGTCTGTTATTTATCTTTACTAGTCTGTTGCAGGAGTGGATCTGCATTTGTGTTTTTAGTTTTGTATTTCATTGAAAGTTTTGGATGTTTATAATGAGAAACTGAAAATTAAATATCTGTGGCCTGACAACCCTAAAAAATCTAGACATTGAACTGCCTGAGCAATTCAGAAAACACCTCTGATGAAAAATGGAATGTGGTTTGTGTAACAGTGTAACAACATATGGAAAAAAGTACTGATACTAGTATCACAATATTTGCTTAACATTCAAGTAAGATTAGACAGATAAAGAAGGAAGGTAAGAGGGAGGAAAATTTAAGCAAGCGATGGTTAAAGCAGTCTAAAGGTCAAAATTGTAATATTAAATAAATCTTACATGGTTTTATAAACCTTAATTTATTGCCTATGTGCAACTGACATTTTAGCTCTTGGTTTAATACCAAACACTTCAAAGTATTCTTGTAGAATAGTCGATAACCCTCTTACACAGTGTAATTGGAATTCTGCATGTTAGAACATTTGGTTTCTGCAAGATTTTTGTAAATGTTAATAGCTGTCTTTTAAAATGGTGTAAGTGTGAAATGCTATGAAAAGCAAAGGTTTAAATGTCACCATGTCTATAATTTTCATATTGTAAAAGCTAAGTAAATTTTCCGAAATAAGTAACCGAAAGGCTTGCTGCAAGTTTGAAGATACAAGTTAGCTCATTGTTAGTTTTTTGAAACTTATATGAGAGATACATTTTATAAAACAGAATGAGTTTTAGGCTAAAATGTATAGTTAACATTTAGCTGTCTGGCAGTGTTATTAATGAAATTCTTCCTCTTTGGTTGTACCCATGATGTGAGTATGAATAATTCATGGTCATAAAAGGATTTACCTGGAGAACCTTCTAGAGTCTAATCAGAAATATTCTCCTCTTATGGATCAAATTGAAATCAAATTGAAAAGCTACTTACATCTGTCTGGTTGAGCAATATCATATTCCTCTAGTAACAAGAGGCCATGGAATGTCAGCAGGGACACTTGTACCATTTTCTGAGGAGGGAGGTTGTGCCTAATCAGAATGGAAAGCACAAATGTTCTAAGTTAAAATGTGTAGAGATTTTCTATTCACTTAAGTGAAGAGTGGAGTCATGAATTTTGGATTAATGAGATTTGAAAAAGTAGTCATTTTTTAGCCTAACCCTCTGTATTCTTTGTTAAGAAAGTCAATAGCACAGTAATGACTATGACAAAAAAAGGAGAAATGATTACTTACAACTTCTTTATCCTACCATACTTAGACACATTTTGAAAATGAAGAGGTAGCTCAAGACAGCCTCAGCAGTCTCCCAATTTTTTTTTAATTTTTTTATTTTTTGAGGGTTACCGAGGATACCAGTGTACCATTTATCCTGCCTGAATCAAAAGGACAAGAGAAGTTAGGATAGGGGAACAAAAAAATATAAAATAAAAATTTTTACGAAGAGCGGGTGACAGAAACAAAAATCATGCCAAAAATACCTTTTTTCCCACTTATGGGTTTTAGGAAGCCAAAATAAAACTTCTCTCATGAATTACAATAATAATGATATACTTCAATCAAAACAAGATAAGATAATCTTTGCAAACTAAAGGAAATTGTTATGTAAAGCCTTGTTGCGAAGTCTGGAATCCTTCATTGATAAAGTTGATTTCTTAAGCAGTAAACTTATTTACAAAGTTGTTATTAAAATGGCCTATCGAAAGTTTACACTATTCTGATATTCATTTCCATCCAGAAAAAAATAACAGAGGGAGAGAACATCCTATCACAACCGGCTACAGTATATGGGCCAGGAGCTCACCTACAGAAAGAATTTGCACAACCTGAGGTTTATCCCTCCACTGTAGCAGAAAAACTGCATTGAGCTGAGTTGTTCAAGGTCACCAAATGCCACCATACGAATGAAGGATTGAAACATAGTTATTTTTATAGGTCTCAGGTCTGAAAAGCCTAGTATCAACTTGGGAAAGAGAGTGAGAAAGAGCAAAGAGAGAGGAAAAGATAGTGTATATAGAGAGCTTCACCATGAAGGGGTGGACAAAAAAGGAGTTCCACCATAAAAAGCACAGCTTCCATAGGAAGGATGGGTGCACTGACAGTTTTGGTCCTGGCTGTCCATTGCTGACTGCCATATTTCTTCTATTCAACACCAGAGTTCAGAACTACTCTTCTGTGCAGGGCGTATACTGCTCTACAACTTATACATATGCAACAAATAACACTAGGAGAAAGAAAATATTATAATTTAAAAGGTATTTTGTTCTCTGCATCTGCTGCCATAGAAGAGTGGAATTTAGTCAAACAGGAACTAAAACATATATCTACTAGTCTATAATTTCATGGAAACCATTGCCTAGTCTTTAAGAAAAATTCTAAGAGCTTTTTTTTTTTTCCATCAAAAAGTGTCTAGGGCATCATGAATTTTTATGCTAATGCTTAAGGGGACTTAATACACATTTATTTAAAATTTACAGGGACAAAAAATATATATATTTAATACTTTTACCCTTTGCTAATATAATAATTCCAGGAATCTGTAGTATTTAAAAATATTGTATTATGCATCTTGAATACCAAGCCACTTAACTTGTATACTAATTCATTTTCCCTTTTAAGAAATAAAAGACATTTTTACTGTATCAGTAAAATAAAAGACATGAAAATGACAACTTTCTTACTTACAATAACAATTAAAATCTTAATCACCTGTAGTGTCCAGCATGTTAATATGAACTATGAATACAGTAAATATTAACTGAAATATATTTTGTTAGAAAAAGACATTTGCTCATTTTACATCACAAGTGATGCATGACCTTATGATATTACTTATCAATCTTTAAATTTTCTTCTCTAATTCTTTTTCCAATTTCCATTTCTTCAGTCAAAGAAAATCGTCGAGTGACCTTGAAATCTGCACTGGCATTTTCCTGGCAGAGAAGGAAGCTCTCTTTTCTCATTTGCAAAAATGAATAACAATTTGATAATTCTTAAAACTTCTAAAAGGTTAATTATGCTCTCTCCATGAGCACTGAATAAAAACCCACTTTATCTCTGCCCAAATGAAACCCGCAGGGCTCCCATTCCCTCTCACTCTGCCTGGAGACCAAATCCTGCAAGCTGTCAATTAACTCCTATCAGCTCATAGATCTGTGCAAGCTACAGATGATTTTCTCATCCAAAAACTATGACAGCTCTCTCATTTGCCAGGGCTGTTGGATGACTTTAAAACATTCACAGCAGGAAAGTGTTATCTGGCTTTGGGCTTGGTGGAGAGAAAGAGTGAGAAAGCGAGAGGCAGAAAGGTCCTGGGTTAGAGAGAGTTCATTTCGAGCTCTAAGATTTCCGTCTGGTTGCAAAACCCCACTTGAACCTGATCTGTATATTTCAAACAATAATAGAAACAGAACATGATCATGTACTATGGAGTCGTTTCCTTGAGTGGATTCTTTTTTAAAGTTGCTCCATAATAACTGCCAGTCATGTAGGAGGTGATGCTGGCAAAACAGAACTGGTAAATCAGAAAGCACAACATGAAGCATTTAGCCTGCTGGCATTATTTTCTGGTTGAAATTTGTAATTTGCTTTGTAATTTGCTTTGTAATTTGTAAATAATAATAATCTGAATGGGAAAAACTGTGAGTTTCTGAGAATATTATTTCACTTAACTTTCATGATGAACAATGCTATTTCCAAACAAAAGAAGAGGAATTAAAAAACTGCACTGAGTACTTGGTGATCCCTGCTTATTTTATTTTCATGGTTCAGAGTCTGCTCTTGAGGAGTCAGATTCAATAACCTGCAAAAAAGCAGAGGGAACTGGTACTGCTGGCTCTGTGTCTGCTAGAAGCTCAAGTTAAAGTAATTAATTTTATGACTGCAATAAATTGATAGTGTTACAGTTCACACTTGCGTGGGATTCAGGAATCTGGGTTCAGCTCATGGCTCTGCTTTGACCTTTGGAAAGCTGTTCATTCTCCCTGTGTGATGTTACTGGGTCAGCTGTAAATATCAATGCCTGCTCTTTCAGCAAGCCAAGGTAGCAGCTCAGGCTCACAACAGTATTCACTCTGTAACATCATACAGTTTTCAGCAGAAAAGGACCAGGAAAATTAAAAATCTTCACAGAAAAGAAAACAAGATTTATCTTTTTATTACATTCTCTGGTTCTACAAATTTAAGATGCAAGTTCTGTAGGTCAGGCACAAATAGATTTCATGTTGTTACACCCCAAAAGAAAACCATATTAAATTCATTATTTCTTGTTTGAAATAACAGAATTTGGTAGTTGATTCAAAAAAAAAAAAAAAAGAAAAGAAAAGAAAAGAAGTAGACTCTCTCCATAATATTCTTTCTCTCCTCTTTCTTGAGCTTCACGATTTTCCAGAGTTGTCAATAGGAGCCCAGTGTGAGTTTTCTGTAGACTTTTGCTCTGAAAATAATGGGAAAATCCCATTGTTTTCAAGTGAATCAGAATTTCATGTCAGAATCGTTATCATGAAAAAATGACAGATCCTTTGGGAAACTTTGGAAAGTCAGACTCAAGTGAGTAGTAGAGAAGGTCAAGTAATATTTAAGTTAAGATGAACTCCAAGTTAACAACGCTCAGAATAACTTCTGCAAGCACACATATACCCACAGAGCCATCTGATTGTGTGGTAACTGATTTTTGAAAATGATTCCATTTTCGCTCTACGGCTTATCTTAAAAATTGTTAATATAGCCATCCTGACATTTTTAGTTGTAATATAATTTGCAATGTGGAGTAATTTCTTTCTTTCTTTTTTTTTTTTTTTATTTTTTTGATGAGCCTCAGAAACAGATCTCAATATGGAGCATTAGAACAACTGTGTGAGATTTTAATTCCTTTTCATTAAGCAGAAAAGCAAAACAGCTATTGTGGAATTTATGTTGTTTATACAACAATATTCTGCTAATTCTTTAAGAAGATATAATGAAGTCTGCAAATTCAGTGTAATTTAATTACATTTTAAATAAAACAAGAGGCTTTAATGGAAAGTTTTAAGCATCTTGATTATGCTATCAAAATTACCTAAGAGAGAGAAATGGAAAACTTACCAGTCAGTAATATCTGGTAATATGAATGCTTGAAATACATTTGAAATATTTGATGTATTATCTGATTTAATTTCCAAGTTCTAAGAAGCAACCTCAAGAATAATCATCTTAAGACTGCCCAGAGAAAGATCTACCCTTAAATGTTCAGAAAAATTATTGGACAATATAGTTAAGAACATGAAGACAGTGACCTATGTATTAGTGTTAGAATATGCATGCAAAAACAGGAATCTAGACATAAAACTTCTAAGACCTTAGTAAACTGTTAGGTTATTTATATTATTATTTTATTTTTCTTACTGTTTGTTTATCTGTAATCCCTGCTCTTGCTTTTCCTCAGGTATCTTTTCGAGGGCCTTGCGGTTTCTTTCTCAGTCTGGCCATCTCTCTTTCTGTCAAGGTTCATCCACCCACAGTGAATTTACTCCAGAATACTTTATTTAGGGTAAGAATTGTTTATTTTTCATCCAACATAATTAGATAGCAGAAGGATCAGTGACTTAATGATTAATTTCATATCTGATATGCAAAAAAATAGTGACCAGAAAAAAATGGAAGAATGTGTGAAAAACACCAAATACTCCAATGCAGCTAAGTTTTGCACAGCTTAACCTGCTAGAAGCAGATGGGTCATTGCTGCAGGTGCAGCTAATCAGTCAGTGGTGTGTCTGGACACTCATATTCCTTGCTGACTTATACGCATAGCAATTCCCTTGATTGCGGGTGAACTGGTAACACCCTGGAGCTCTCAATGTGCTGCATCTGGAAAGGAAGACTGCCTGCATCACTCAGGTCTCCCACTCAGTCATCTGATTGTCTAGCAGGTTGGGCTTGCATCATTAGGAGTACCCAGTATTAAGTGTGGTTGAAGTTTTTCAGCAAAAAAATCTTTGAAAAGACCTACCTGGGCCAAGTGATGTCAGCCTACTTTATTACTTGTCCTATGAAAACAACATTTTAATCTGTTTTTACCTTGAAAGAGATAGAATTTGGAAATGAGAGTTTTTATTCAAATTCTGCCATAACAGGAAATGCATCATGTCAAGTTCTATACTTGTACACCCCTACCAGGTACAAATAAGGTCCTATATAAGCACGTTTCAAATGTTTACCAGTGTTTTGCCAATTCTGTGCTGTTAGCTATGTGACAATGCAAAACCATCTATTACACTGAGTTCAAAAATCTTGGCATGTAGTTAATGTTTTATCTTAAATCAGAACACCATTTTTGAATGAAAGTTAGGAAGAGTTGAACCCCCTTCTACAGTTCTCTGAAAGTTCATATAGCAGAACAGTAAGTTGACACAACTTTCTGCCAATGGCAAACTCACTTTCCATTAAATTTTGCTAATTTTTATGTCCAAAGCCACTCTGATTTCCAGATTATTATTAAATTATATATCGTGTTTCTAAGAAATTGCTAGATTTGGGAAATGTATTAAAGATATAACCATCTTGGTATTTGGACTACATTTTTACACAGCTCCCATTATAATGAAGATAAAGATTTCCTCTCATTTCTTTGAGAATTGGGTAAGACCAGAAGCACTTTATTTTTTCAAAGCAATGCTAAGTGCTTTTGTTCACTGACATTGTTTCCTAGACACCAGTGATTGTTCACTGACCCAGATGTGAACTTGTATTTTTTTCTGTCTCTGTTTATAGACACTCTTTCTCTGTCATGCTTATCTACTCTAGTTACGAGACCTGTTTGACTTGCTGAGAAGTTGCAATGGACAAAATTAGAAAGCCTACAGAAAAGTGTTTATAGCAAAGTCTGTCAAAACTGTTATTAAGGAAAAAAGCACAAAAATAATGTTTACATAGATCAGGGACCTCTCCATTTTGCAATTCCTCTTCCTCTGCTATTACTCAGATGTAAGAAAGGAAATTAATATTTGGAAGCAGAAAAAAAGGCGAACTCCCTTAGTGATCCCTAGACACTGGAACAGAAAAGCATTTTCATCAGCCCAGTATTTCCACCTGACAATGCAAGGTAAGAAGTTTCACAAAAAGGAGGGTCTTTTCCAAACGCCTGCCTATATGTGTGAGCATAGTTCTCTTTTATAGGACCCAGACCCTCTATCTCTAGCAAAGGAATCCAACGAGGTATGGTTTTGTGTTGTGGTCTGTGGTGTTCATAGTTGCTTCTTTGTTGGTTC
>VXAB01005357.1:0-12650 GCA_013399175.1 Odontophorus gujanensis
GCTCTGCGGGCTCCTCCGGCTTGAGCTGCTCCGCGCGTCTTCCCCGGGGAGATTCTTGCTGTTAATTTGTTTAATTCCGTGTTGATCTCGCGTGCGTGTTTGGTAGCCGCGGCCGCCTGCGGCAGATCCTGGAGCCGTTGGTTTTGGCGGAGGGTACGATGCGCTGCGGTCGCTCCGGTGCGGTACTGGCTTTGCACACCAGCAGCTGGTTTACTTCGCTTCGGAAATGGTTCGGTCTGTGAATTTCGACGCATCACTTCGCATGGCCGATCTGCGTGCGTTTGTCCGATGAGCTGCATCCCTCAGCCACCTCGCTGAGTGCTGGAGCGTTCCCATGCAGCGAGCAGAGAAGCGGCTCTCCCTGCTGTGCCTGAGGGCGAGGGCAGTGGTTCTGGTTTTACCCTTGTGGGTTTAACAGCATTAGGAGCAGGCGTATGTGTGAGCAGGAAGGCAGCTCACGGACTCAAGCTACGCTCTCCCATCAGACTTTTGGGGAAGAAACTCTGCTCTGTCATTTGGCAGATTTGGAAAGCTTCTTTACAAAATAGAACTGCTCTGTCACGGTGTGGGCATCCTTTGGAGTTGGCAGTCAGTGTGAAGCTGGCAAGAAAGTCGTGGTAAAACTGCTAGAAAAGGGGCACATGAGACCTGCTGCTAAGATTTTTGTTAGCTTGCTTTTAGTTTAAATTTCACTCACTGCTAAAAGCTTGGTTGAAGGAAAAATGTTTGATACCGTTAATTAGGAAAGCACTATACATTAAATAGTCCCTCAAGGGAATCGTGTGTTCCCAGTGCCTCCTCCCCCTGCCCCCATCCACACTGGAAATTAAAAGGTCTAGCTCACAGGAACCATTAATTTTGAATGTAGATGATGTGTAATTAAGAGGTGTTAACATCCTGAGTTGCAAAATGTCAGTATGCATACCTCTAACTAGTGTGGCTTTCCTTTCCTTTTTGATGGTTTTTTTGACAAACAAATTAATATGTTTTCAGTTACCTTCTTCCCAGGCTCTGTGTAACCAGAAGTCCTTCTTAGCACTCAGCACTTCTCCCTCTGTTCTCTCATTGCTTGTCTTCACCTACAGTTTTACAGTGCCATCATCTGAGATACCCTTCCAGAGCACTAACATCTTCAGGTGTTCCTGGCAAGGCTGGCAGCAACCTACTCTTGTACTTAATCGTGGGAGGAACAGTCACTGGGGCTGGAGCTTATGTAAGATGCTTAAATAAATGTGCGTTTATTGGGGAAGGGGTGGAGGGAGGGTACCATGGCATCATCCAGAGTTATCCATTTATTGATTAACATGTCCTCATGCTCCCTGGCCTCGGGTAATTTCAAGGGACACTGTCAAATACTTGTACAAATGTAATATTTTCTAACAGTGATAAACTACTGTGTTTAATAAATGCAAAACCCAAACTGTCCATTTGGATTTGTGACCATTAGAAAGGCACAAAGGAATGAAGGCTTCTTTCACTGTTACCTGGCAAAGCACGTAGATAAGTTTCTGATTCGACAGAACTTGGCATTGTCCCTCTGGAAGGAAATATCCTGAAGATCTGATTTGATATTTTGTATGAGAATGGTCGTTTCTTTTCCCTAAGGAATTGGACCTAATTTGCTATATACTGCCCTTCAGACTTGCTTAAAGACACCATGCTTCTGCTGTTTGCAAAACCAGAGTTCTTTTAACCCTGACTTCCATATATCTAAGCAGAAAGGCTTTAAAAATATCTTACTTGTTTTTGGTAATGAGCTCTCCCTTTTCATTTTTGACATTGCTTCTGTTCCGTGGATGTGCTTTTGTCTCACTGTTCTTTCTCATGCCCTGCATTAAATTCCTCAGTTCCTCTGTGCATCTCTTCATAATGCTATAAACACCTGATCACAGAATTGTAGGGGTTGGAAGGGACCTCCAGAGAGAACGTCCAGAGAATAAAAGATGTCAGTTCCTCAAAATAATTCACTTCTGTTCAGTTGGTTCTGCAGCCCAAAGACCAAACATGCAGAAAGCTTTGTTGCTTGCTTATGGAGAGCAGTCAGCCTGCTGAGGCCCATCCTGTCATGAGTGGAGCAGATAGCTTCCTGAGTGCACTCCTCTTACAGCTATGTGTGTGTCCACGGGGGCTTTTTAAAGTCAGGTTTATTTGAGTCTCTCTGCTTTAATTGACAGCACACGCCTTTTCTGAGCAAGAAGGATAGACAAAAGCTTGTGGGGAGTAGGAGCAGAATGATGCCTTGATGCTGTAACACATACAAGGTAAACATCTTCTTGTCTGTCTCCAGGTGTATGAAACATTGAGAGAAAACAAGGAGAGATTCACCAGCCGTGTCACAACAGTAACGACACGATCCCAAGAAAAGGAATCATCTCCTTCTGGTGGGTACTGTGCTGCACTTCTAGGTTTGGAGCTGTTTTTCCTAAGCTGCTAACTTGGGACATCCAAAACAAATAGAACAGAGCCTGTCTGAAAGCACAGTGGTAAAAGGAGAGGTGCAGAATCCTCAGTGCTGTGCCACATCCATGCTTCATTCAGGGGATGTCCTACTTAGGCCAGCCTAGAGGGAGAAATGAGGACAAAGTAGGCAAAGCTCCTGCTAATTTCTTGCAGCCTGTGTATGGAGCATAGGTCACTCACTGAAGGTCACATGACTGCAGGTCTGGCTTACAGAAACCATTGGCTGAGATGTGGCACTATGTGTTCTGTAGGAAGCTGGCTTCCAGAGAAGTAGATTCCTGGGAAATACAGTGGGGTAGAAGGGAATGGAGGAGAATGTTATTGGGAGTTCTGCCTACCAGAGGAGGTCTGTACATGAAAAACATCTGCACTCTGTTCTTTGCACCTGGACAGCTTTCCATGCTGTATTTGCAGTCAGCTGTGTGATCTGTTTCCTGCAGCTCCAGGAGCTCCCCCTGAGGTCCCATCTCATGTTCCTTTCCTGCTCATTGGTGGAGGAACTGCTGCTTTTGCTGCTGCCAGATCCATTCGGGCTCGTGACCCCGGTGCCCGGGTAAGGGATGCCCCATCCTAGAGAAGACCCATGTGGGTGGCTGAATGCACCCTTCCTTCAGAGCCTCATGTGTTCTCATGTTTGCCAGCATTAGCAGGGCTGATATGTTTGTTGACTGCTTGTTTAAAGGTACTGATTGTGTCTGAAGATCCTGAGCTGCCCTACATGCGTCCACCTCTTTCCAAAGAGCTGTGGTTTTCAGATGACCCTCACGTGACAGAGACTCTGCGTTTCAAGCAGTGGAATGGCAAGGAGAGGAGGTACGTGTCACTTAGGCAGTAAAGGCAAGGAGAGTGTCTCTGGAAAAGCTTATGACTATCAAAGTGTTCTTCTGAAAGATACAGACTTGCCAGTCAAGCAACAAAGAGCAGGCTGAAAGGTGTGACAGTTGGCAAGACGAGTGCAGCTTAGCACATGAGTTAGCTCAATGTTAAATATCATTTGAAGCATAGGATTCTCTTAAATGTACTTGTAACTCTACAACGTGATGGAAGGTATAGTAATAATAGCAGGGTGGCAAAGCCTTTGGCCAAAACAAATGAGGACAAACTCAAATGCAGCAGTCATGAGCACAGAAACAAAGAAAGAAAATTTGCTTACCTTTGGAAGGCTTCAGGCACACAGGGATCTGCAGCAAGATCCCCTCACCTCCACTGCCAGCCCTTAAATGAGGTCTGTCATTTGGGTGCATTGCACACACCTGAGCTGCTCTGGGCTGGCCCTGCCTTCCCACCAGGTGCTCCATCACTGCTTCAAGATGTGACTGAGCATTTCTGCTACAGTATGCTGCTGCTGGGAGAAAGCCTGTGAAATAAGTTGATAGTGGAGGTGAGGGTACAGCCTTGCAGTTCAGAACGGGATCTTGGGTCCCATTGATTCCGTGTGCTATTTGTGATCTAAACCCTTACTGATCTGAACACTTGAATTTAACAACATGCAGCAGCTTGTTCTTTACTGTTTCTGAAGTTTGTTGTGCTTGCAGAGTTGCTTTCGTGTCATTGGTTAATTTCTGTATAGCTGGTACCAAAGAGAAACTGGAACTCATCTGCTAATTGATCTTTTCCCAGTATTTATTTCCAGCCACCATCTTTCTATGTGCATGCTCGTGATTTGCCTTTTGTGGAAAATGGTGGAGTAGCAGTTCTTAGTGGCAAGAAGGTGAGTACTACCTCACTGACTGTCTGTCTAATGTCATAGAGTTCTTCCCAGGCTCAGAGCCCGTGTCTGAGCTGAAAATAAACTGCTGTAGGTGATGTTGTGGAGGTTGACTGAGGAGAGGAACGTGGAAAAAATGTTCAGAAACATTTATACAGTGAATCAGGGACTATCCTAATATTAAGGACAGCATGTGTGAAGCTCGAAAGCAGGAGAAGCTATGAGGAATAGTAGCTAAAGGTAAGATTAGAGTTTGTGCATGGGATGGGAATAGATCTTAGAGACTGTGGCAAAGTGAGAACTAAGCTGTGTATCAATCAGAAGGTAAGGAGAGAAGAATGTCATCTAAGTAGAGGATTACAACGTAAGTTAAGGGCAGAGTACAGAGGCAGCAGAAAGTGGAAAAGAGTTTACTGTTTCCTCAGTTCTCTATATTTTACTAAAATAAAGATTTTAGTGGGTCTTCTTACTGCTGAATCATTTCTTAGATTCATATCCTGGGAAGATCAATCTAATATCTTCATTGCTACCAAAAGAAGTGCTCTGAATTCCTGCTTCCAGTTCCCCCTTCCCTGAGAAGTTACAGAGCAATTCAGAGGTGCAAAAATGTTGCTTCCCAGTGTTCTTCTCTGGTAGTCTCTGCCACTTAACTCAAGTAGGTGACCTGCAGTGGATGAAAGCCTGAGCTCCACTGCTTGTTTTTTGCAGGTTGTGCATATGGACGTTAGAGGCAACACTGTGAAACTCAGTGATGGTACCCAGATATCCTATGATAAATGTCTGATTGCAACTGGTAAGAATTGTTTGTTTTTATCTCCTCCTGTTCTGTCAGGCTTTTGATTTCAGTGGTGTTAGCTGACAGGGTTCTGCCATGAGGCAGAGTGGTCACGGGAAGGGCAGTGGTACAGACTGATGTGGCATTGGGTTTTTCACTTTCTTTATGTAAGCCAGCTTCTCTGGGATGTTCTGAGTTTTACCCTGTGAAAATCAGCAGGGAAGGAGGATAAGGTGACTGCTGGAGAAAGGCACTCCTCTACAGCTGAATGTTTTCAAATCCTGCCTTCAGCAGTAGCAAGGAGAACACCCAGCTCTTGCCTTGGCAGAGCACTGCTTCAGCATCTAGCAGTTCTATCCCTCTTTAGTTAACATGGAACTGGCTGGCGGCAGGCAGCAGAGCAAGGCTTATGGCTTTAGGTTCTTTGTGGGGGGTGTTTTTGTTTGCTTGTTTTAACTTTGACTCTGGAGTCATACACTGCTTGCACAGGAAGTCTTCCGTGGTGAAAACCAGAGGGCAACAGAGAACAGAGCATATTGTAAGAGCTTGAAAAGTGCAGCCCAGATGGATGGCAGCTCTGCATTGCTGCCATGGCCAGCAGTCATTAGTCTCTCTCTCTCTGTCTTCCCTCCCTTCTGCCCTGTCCTCAGGTGGTTCCCCAAGGAACCTGCCCGCCATCGAAAGGGCAGGAAAAGATGTGCAACAACGGCTGACGCTGTTCCGAAAGGTAATCTACAGGCACTGCTAGTCCTGGGGTGAGCCTGAAGTCATCACAAACACTGCCAGCATTTTCAGCTTGTTAACCCTTCTGCTGTGGGTCCAGGACAGCCTTGCCTTGGCTGTCAGCTTCCCTCAGCTGCTAACCAGCAGTCCGTTTGCTGTTTATTCTTTTCCCTGGGCAAGTGACCAGGATAAAGTCTGACATCACTCTCCTCCTTAGCCTGGGACATTCCTGTCATACACTGGAGTTTTAGCTGGGATTTTGTGCTAGCTTTTGGATTAGCTTAGGTAGTTTGCTGATACTTTAGTGCCCGTGTCTTCTTTGTGGCATTTCTTCACCTTCATTCTGTGCCTTAGGGGAAATTAAAGTTATGACAAGCTCCACATTTCTTGAAAATGTGGGATTTACAACAGACAGGCAGCATCCTCCTTGGTCTGGTTCAAGGAATGAATCAGGAATAAGGAGCCCTGTGGAAATGTTCTGCTCTGCCCTGGACTTGCCCTGATCTGGTCACTGTCAGGTCTGGGGTGATCTGCCCAGCTGTGTAAGGGATGTGTAAAAGGCATGTGATGGGAGACGTGGTGTTCTTGTAGGACTGTGTGTGCTCTAGATCATTTGCATTTGGAAATTTAATTGCAATTTCCTTTTGATATGCAGGAGAAAATGCTAAGATGGTGCAAGTTTTAACCTGTGCAGAAACACACTGGGAAGATGGGGGGTTTGGTTTTCTTCTTTTCTTTTTTTTTTTCTTTTCTTTTTTTTTTTCCTCTCTGTGCAATAGAGGAAGAGGAGGAAGGAGAAACACGTCTCCCACTCTAAGTCAAGGGAAGAGTTACTCTTATTTTGAAGGGAGAAATTGCAGAATTTCTTCTGCTGCCGTTCCTGCTTGAAGTATGATCTGAAATGGGAATAAATCTTCTTTCAGATTGAGGACTTCAAAAGTCTGGAGAAGATTTCAAGACAAGTCAAGTCCATCACAGTTATTGGTGGTGGTTTTCTTGGCAGTGAGCTGGCCTGTGCTCTGGGAAGAAGAGGTGAGTGTGCTCAGCAGGCAGCTTGCTTCAGCTGGCACCTTTACAGAAGCAACAGGCACTGAATGCAATCAGCTTAACGTTGTAAACCACATTTTAGTCCACCTCTGCTCGATTTTTGCACAGATTTGCTCTTTGCTTTCCTTTCAGCACAAACCAGAAACCTGGAGGTGATTCAGCTGTTCCCAGAGAATGGCAATATGGGCAAAGTCTTGCCTGAGTATCTGAGCAACTGGACCACGGAGAAAGTCAGAAGAGGTGAAGCTGCACTGCAGTGCTCCCCGTCCTGCTTCTGCCTGTCCCTTTGCAAGCAGTCACATCTCCTTTTTGTTCCCAGAGGGCGTTAATGTTATGCCCAATGCTGTGGTCAAGTCTGTCTCTGTGTCTGGAAATCGGCTGGTGATTAAACTGAAAGATGGCCGGAAGGTAAAGCTAAGTGCAGGAGGTGGGTGTGTGTGCAGGGCCACTGAGAGACAGAACCAGTGTTACAAATCCTCCAACAGGTGGAGACCGACCACATTGTGGCTGCAGTTGGGCTGGAGCCTAACGTGGAATTGGCAAAGTCTGCTGGTCTCGAGGTGGATTCTGACTTCGGAGGGTTCAGGGTGAACGCAGAGCTGCAGGCACGCTCCAATATCTGGGTGGTGAGTACATGTGGGGGAGTTTTCTTTCAGCTGCTTTTAGACCATGGCAGACTGAAGTGTGTTAAATTCTGGGGGCTGGCATACCTGAGTGAGGTGAATAGAGCAAAAAATGGCCATGAGACCAGGTGTAGTGCTCTGGGGCTTCTCTGAGCTCCACAGCACATTGCTGTGGTAAGGACTGCACTCCTTTGGATATTTGTGCTCCTTAAGAGAATTTGGGGTAACTTAGAGGTAGCACAGGTTACTCTGTTGTGTAGGAGTCTTTTTGGTGGGGAGCTGAGACTGATTCCTCTGGAAAAGCACATACCTGACGCTGTCTTTATTTTCTGAAGCTCAGTGAAAAATGTTGAGAAAATAGAAGGGGTGTAGGCTGGGGGGTGGAAGAAGGCATGAGTGAGTGGGGGCTGTCAGAACAACTCTGTCCCTTCGATGGGTCATCTTTGTCCCAGTGCCCCTTCTCTTTTGTGTGTTAATTTGGGCTTTGGATGTCTGTCTTCAGTCACCATTGAATGAGTCTCTCTTTAAGGCTGGGGATGCTGCCTGCTTCTATGATATCAAACTAGGCAGGAGGCGTGTGGAGCACCACGACCATGCTGTTGTGAGTGGAAGGCTGGCTGGAGAAAACATGACTGGAGCTGCAAAGCCCTACTGGCATCAGTCTATGTTCTGGTAATGCTGAGTACTTCTTGTAAAACATCTTCTTTGGCCGTGTTGTTAGGAGCTCTGACAAGATGCACCTTGTAAAGGTCTCTGTTTTCAGCTGCAGCAGATACCTGTGCAGCTTCTTTGCAGAGTCTCAGGCAAGTGGAGCACATGTGGGCATTCACTGCTCTGCCCTCACTTCTCTAAGATACTTTTTTCCTTGCAGAATCCAGTTTTCCCCTGACTGTGTATAACTGAACAAAGCAAGAAGCAATAAGTAGCAGCCCCTTTCTTAAAGCAGGCCAATCTGCACGCTGCACTTCACGACTTCTGTTGCAGTTATTGGAAGCTCCCAGTATTTTCCAATTCCCAACTGGAATCTCTTGCACAGTCTGTTGGTTTCAGTTCTGTTGAGCTCAGGCAGTGCCTTGGGAGCAGCACAGCAGTGTACCCAGGCCTATTGGTGAAAGCATTTGCATGGTATGGAGAAAACAAGGCATTTTCTTCTCAGTTCTTGAAAAAGAAGGCAAAAAATTGTCTGCTAGCTCAAAATCAGAGGTGGAGTTGGCCTAAGTTTAAATATGGGCAAGGAGTTTTTGCTCTCCTGGGAAAAATCCCCTCCAAACAAATTCCCCACCACTTGGCATCATTTGTCTCAACACTGTGTGTGTGCTGCATGGACTCTGGATGGGGAAGCATTCATTACTCAGCTGTTAAATGAGGATAAGAAGTATCTCTTAATGGTGTGTTTACCTTCCAGGCACTCTCACTGGGGGCTGTGAGCTGCAGCCTCTGAGGCTGAGGGTCTTTCAGCCTTCACTGAGTGACATGTCCTTTTCCTGTGCTGCCAGATAGCAGGAAATCCTTCCTTGTTTTTGCCCCCGTGTTCAGGGTTCCTGCTGAGTTGGGTGCCTGGCCTGCTTGGCTGGTGTGTTACTGGCATTCCATTCATTCTGCCCAGTCTGTGTTTGGGGGTTGCACCTAGAAATGTAATCATGTACCTGCAGAGATATGCAGATTGTCCTGTGTGACATCCTCAGTGCAGCTGGGAATCCTTAGGGCAGGTGGCACTTACTGGGCCCAAACCAGAGCTGCAGTGTGTGCTTTTCTTCAATCTTTAAATGCTCTCTGTGATGTGCACTCAGTGCCTGTGCTGCAGAGCCCCATGGTTCTGACTCACAAATGCCAGAATTTGGTCAGATGGCCTCACCTAGAAGCTGCAGGAGTGCTTGCTGCTGCCCCAGCTCTGTCTCCAGGTTACATTGGTACTCATTAAACGGCACAGAAGATGTCAGCAAGTACTTACTAATTACACCCTGATATTCTCAGCTGGGTCCTGATGTTAGCTGTGTAACCTTCTAAAGGGCCCAAGTCCACGTGGCTCATGGAAGCAGCCCGGCTTCCTTCAGGGGAGCAAATCTTACCTGCTGTAAGTTCCTGCTCATTAAGCTGGTTTCTTCTGAAGGGGATGCTCTGTCTTGATCCCCCCCTTGCACGATGCTGTCGTTATGGTTTGGGGTTGCATTTGCTGTGTGTCTGTTCCCACAGATGAGCTTTGTTGTTACCTCCTAGGAGCGACCTGGGTCCTGATGTGGGCTATGAAGCCATCGGCCTTGTTGACAGTACCTTGCCAACAGTTGGGGTCTTTGCTAAAGCAACAGCAAAAGACACTCCAAAATCTGCAACAGAGCAGTCAGGTGAGTGCGTGGCCTTCCGTGGGAGGTGGCTGCCTCCATGCAGGCTCTTGTGCCTGGTTCTGTGTGGCTGCAGAGTGGGTCTGCTCTCACCACGAAGTGGTCTGTGTGCTCTATTCCAGACCAAGCTTTAAATGCTGGTTTTGATGGTAAAATGTTCCACGAAGACAAAATGCAGCTTATTTATCACATTAAATGTTAGGAGGGAGGTCCAGGTGAGATGCAAGGAAGAAACTCCTCCCTTGGGGGCTGATCAGATGCTGGCACAGGTCGTCCTCTCTGGATTTTGTGGGTGCCCCGTCCCTGGAGGTGCTGAAGGCCAACTTGCACAGAGCCCTGGGCAGCCTGATCTGCTGCAGCATGTTCCCATGGCGTGGGGTTGGCAGTAGATGATCTCTGAACCGTTGTGTGATTCTGTGGTGTATTTGGCAGCGGGAGCTGGGAGCTGCGAGTTGGGATTGCTTCTTTCTTGTGCTACAGAAGCTTTTGCTGGACACAGCTCCAAAGAAAGCACACCTGTGTCTGTCCTGCTTTCTGCAGCACAGGCAGAGAGCTGCTGCCTTTCTTCTGCAGTGCACATTTGCTATCTCCTATCTTTGCATTAGGGACAGGTATTCGATCAGAAAGTGAAACGGAGGCGGAAGCCACAGAAGTTCCCATCTCTCCAAGCTCTTCCCCAACGCCTCAAGTTCCAAAGCAAGGAGAGGATTATGGCAAAGGTGTCATTTTCTACCTCAGGGATAAAGTTGTGGTAGGAATCGTATTGTGGAACATCTTCAACAGGATGCCCATTGCTCGGAAGGTCAGTAGAGGACGAGAGTGCTGCACCAGGGGGGGTGTGGCATTCAGCTTGCTAAGATCAGGGGTTTTCTTGTGGAAAAGTCAGTATGAAATGAGCAGAAATAGGGCAGCTACTACTCTAGCATGAAATTACCAACATGATATTGCCTTTCTGGACCCCTCCTCACAAACAAACTGGTGCAGCCTGGGCACTGCAGACTGGCTGAAGGACCAAGGGCAGAGGGCAGTGATGAGTGGTGCAGTGTCTGCTTGGGGGGCAGTCACAGGCAGGGTACCCCGGGGTCAGTTCATAGTGCTGGTTGTTCATAGGGCATACAGGATTTAACGCACTCTTCCTTCTTTCAGATCATCAAAGATGGGGAGGAGCACGCTGATCTCAATGAAGTAGCAAAGCTTTTCAACATCCACGAAGACTGAACTCCAGGATCACTGCAGTAGGAGTGAGTAGGGCTGTGTTGGCCCCTTCAGTGGAGAACTTGCTCTGAGCACTTGTGAATATTCCTCATCACCTACAATTCTAACATTTCACCAATAAAATCAGATTCTTCTAAGTTAAACGCCTCCTTCCTCTGCTCGGTTTGGAAGGGCACCACGTGCTGTGCTGCTGGCAGTTCTTCCCTCTTTGCAGCAATGGAGAAGCATGCAGAGGTGCTTGTTTTCTCACAGCACTTCCAGGCTGCTGAGCTTTCCGTCCTGACTGAGGGGAGGGCTGTGATCACGGTAACAAATGCCCACCACTGTAGGAGAAGTACGCCCTGATGGGATGAAGTGGTACATGGAGACCCTCCAGCCCCTTCCTGGGATCTGAGTCAGGGACCCCGTGCAGTGTGTGCTGGTGCCATCCTGGCAGTGTCTTGCAGAACGCTCAGGAGCTCCTCCCGTGTGCTGTCCAGGCCTCAGGGAGGGCACCAGGACCCACTGCCCTCCCCACAGCTTCAGCGTGGGCTCACCCAGAAGGGCAGCGTGTATCTCCTGCGTACACCCATGGAGGGCTAAGAGAAAAGCAAAGTGAGCAGCAAGGAGCGCTGTCTTTGCCCCGGGCGGGGCTTGTTCACCGCAGGATACTCGCTGCCTCTCAGAGCTGTTTTGGCACAGAACAACGGTGAGGAACGGAGCTGGCGATCCACGCGGTCCAGACACGGGCACGGGGGGGGAGGGCAGCGTGGCTCCTCTCCTCCTCCTCCTGCCCGGGCTGCTGCGGTCCCGGAGCTCGTCCTGCTGGCACACCAACACTCGTGCTGCAGAGCTGCAGTTCCCCACCGAGCTGCAGAGCGGCAGGCGTGGAGACCGCCCCCAGCCCTCGCGGTGCCATTCCCCCCCCCCTCCTCCAAAGCTGTGGCCCCTGGGAGGCAGCTCGAGTCCCTCCCTCCATCGCTGGGCACAGCACGCGGGACAAAGAAGAAGAGGCGAGAGCCAGGGGGCCTGATGCAGGTTTTTTTCTGTACAGAAGTGTTTTTGACACCACAGCCTGTTGCTTATAATAAAACAGAAATCAGAAAGAGCAGCCAGAATACACACCCAAAAGGCAAAAAATCCTCGGCTTAAAAAAAAAAAACAAAAACGGGGGCCGGGCCCCGGAGAGGGGAGGCCAGCAGCTGGGAGTCCAAGGGGGAAGGTACACCTGCCCTGGCTGGGAAGAAATACAACGCAAAGGAAAAAAAAAAAAAAAAACCAGGAAAAAAAACAAAACAAAACCACCCGCGATGCTCCCACTGCTGAGCAGAGACAGAAAGAAAAACCAACCCCAAATAAAATAACAGATTGTCCCGTCCTCAGAGTCCTGTTAGCACCTGTACAATAAAACTGTACCATCCACCGCGAGCGGAGCAGCCCTGCCCTGTGCCTGCTCTGCCCGGCAGCACTGCTCCCAACGACACAGGAGGGGGGAACCGCCGAGCAGACACCGCGCAGGGGTCGAGGGGAGGGAGCCCGGCGGGGCCGAGCTGCTGGAAGCGTGGGGTCGCGGCCGGGGAGCAGCAGTGTGACCGAGATGCGGGGAGGAGCCTGGGGAAGGATGGAGCGGAGCGGGTGAGAGTGCCTTCAGCAGAAGCTGCTCCGACGCTAAGGGATGGGACCGCGGCCCGGCTGGCAGCCGAGGTGCCGGAGCTCAGCGCTGCAGCTCGGGGTGATGCTCCGGGGGAGCGCGGGCCCTGGGGAGTGCTGGGGAGGGGCGG
>VXAB01005357.1:13515-26304 GCA_013399175.1 Odontophorus gujanensis
AGCGTCCTCCCCCCCCCCCCCCCCAGCCAGCACCGCGGCGCCCACGGGAGGGGATCAGCTGGCCAAAGCCTCAGGTCCCCGCTGCTGGCTCCAAGAGGGCTGCTTCCCGTCGGGTCCTTATTATTGCCTCACGATGCAGGGAGCGATCCGCCCCCGGTCAGCTGCTCCACGCCTCGTATTCCACCGCGGAGCCCAGCAGCTGCAGCAGCTCGGGCTCGTAGTGCACCAGCTCCACTGTCTCTGCAGCGCCCTGCGCCGGCTCGGGGCTCTCCTGCTCGTCGTCCTGGGCCAGCACCTGGCTGAGGGAGACCTGGCGCTGGAACTCGGCCCTGGGCAGCGTGGCGATCTCGAAGTGTGGGAAGCGGGCCTGGAAGATGCGGGAGGACAGCTTCAGCCGCTTCAGCACGTCGGAGAACAGGAACCAGTTGCAGGGCCTGCGAGGACGGCAGGAAGATCACACGTCAGAGCTGAGCCGATGGAGCCCGGGGCTCTGAGTGGGGTTCTGAGTGCTGAGCTAAGCGAGTCCCCAGCACTGCACGGCTGCCTCAGACACCCCCTCCTGCCCCTGTCTGAATAAATCCCACTGTGAATTCCTTCCCGAGGTGACCACCAGCTCAGGGGTGGACGTCTGAGGATCAGCCAAACCAACCACACCCTGCCCGGAGCCTTCCACTGCCTCCACCAACACTGGGCTTAGGAAGAGCAGTTTCTACCCTATTTTTTCTAAAAATAATTACCCTGTGCTACATTGTGAGGTGGCATAAGGGACAGTGCCCCATCAGCAGCCATCTACTGCTACGAGGAAAGCTGCCCTGCCACCACAGCTCCACACCTCTCCCTGCAGCACAAGGATAAAGGTGCTTTTCTCCCCTGGGGTCACCTGGGGAAGTGGTTTGAAACCTACAGGATTAAAATGCGACACAGTGAAGCTCTGTCCTGCCCCTCTCCTTGGCATGCAGTCAGTTTGGGCTCTCAGGAGTTTCTCAAACACACACACATTTTCAGTACAAAAGCATTTCATGCTAACCCCAACCTGGGGGCTCAGAAGCACCCCTCCCTCCCCCCTTCCAATGTCACTCAAACACTCTCCATTTCTGGAGAGGACACCCACCCCCGGGAGACGGACACTTGGAGGTTGTAGCTGGGCAGCAGTGGCTTGTCTGAGAACTCAAACATGAAGTTGTCAGGTTCCTGTTCCTCTTCCTCCTGGTCTGAACTCCCTGGAGGGTTGAGCAGAAGATCGCATCCAATGCTGTCTTTTCCCTCTGCAACAAAAAAAAAACCCAAACAGACGTTGGTATTACTCTACCATTGGTTGGTTTCACTCCATCGTCCCACAGCCCCATCCCCACAACATCACAAGAGCTGAGTCCCAGAATCCTCCTGCTCTCCTTCCAGCCCCACATCTCCGAGACACCGTGAGTGAGTGCAGAGCTGCTGTGCACAGAGAGCTGCCTGCAAACTCCCCTTGGCGAGCGGGCTGGGCAGGAAGAACATCTCACACTGACACTAGGGTGACACCCATCCCACTCACGACACAAAGCACCACCTGATGCAAAATGAGACACTTCCACTCAGCATCCTTTTCAGGGACCGAGCTCACACTCACCCCAAGGACCAGGACCCCAAAAACCACCCTCAGCCCTCACTCCTTCACAGCCTGGGAGAACCTGCACCACTCGGGAAGGAAGGGAACGCAGGACATGCTCTGACTGCACAGATCCCATGAAAGAAAGCACTGCTGAGTGCTGTGCCACCCAGATCCCACTCTCAGCAACTGCCAGCAGGTTATTGAGAGGTGCGTGCCAGGAGCTGCATCTAAATATGGGCTGCCAGGCTGTGCTACAGCAGATCTGAGGACAAATACCACAGAACAACAAGCAGTAGCACTTCAGAGGATGGCCCCTCAGATTTCTGGCTTGCAGAGCCCTTGGACTTACAGAGTGTTTTTGTCCTGCTGAGGTAATGCGTCCCCCAAACTTCCAGAATATAATCAAGATTCGATAAAGACCAAATGTGCTGAGAAGCAAATAAACCCTTAGTGCAAAATACAGTGAAATAAAAAGCTCAGCACCACAGTGCATGAAAGAACAGGCTGCAAAACAAATCCTGAGGTGTGCTGCCTGAGAAAGATCCACACACTGCACCACTCTGCACATAAACACAGCACCAAGCCAGAACGCTGACAGGGAAACGAGAGCAGGTGATAGGAGGCATGCATTCACACACTGCTTCCATCTTCAACAGTTACTGCACAGAGGGGCAAAAGTAAGTGATGTGAATGTTGGTCTGAGATCACTGCTGGGCAAAGCTCGAATGCCACGGCTGAAAAAAAATGGCATTCCTTGAGCAACCCGGGAAAAAATACAGGATTAAATGTGCTCAGCATGGAAAAAACACAGCCCAGTATCTCAGCCCCATCTGTTTGATGGAGCAGGGGCTGCTCACAAACCAGAACAGCCCATCCCACTGCAAGGCAGAGGACATTGGGCACAACAGTGCTACGTCTGAGTGCAGAAGAAACACTGGAGTGGGACTTTGTTTCTGGAGCTACACGAGCACAGAGGGCATTGGGCTGATGAGCTTGCCATGCTCAGACCATGGACACTCTCGTTTCCCTCATTACCTTCTGGCCCCAAGAGATTTGCAGACCTAAAGGAAACTGTGGACAACTTTCCTGTCTCGAAGAACTGAAATGGATCGAGCCGTGGCTGGGGATTTCTCCTCCACCCTCAGTGACATGAAATGTTCTGCACTTCAGCTCTGATGGGAAGGGACACTTGGAAGAACTGAATCTCTGAAGGTCCCTTTAGATACTGGAAGGCTGCAATAAGAGCTCCCTGCAGCCCTCTCTTCTCCAAGCTGAACAACACCAACTGTTTCAACAGCCCTTCCTCATAGCAGAGCTGCCCCAGCCCTCTGACCACACAGTCCTGAAGTAGTGTCCATCAAAGCTCATGGGACAACGGTCTAGAAGGATCCACAAGTGCATCTTCCCAAAGAAGTCCCTTTCAGGAGCAGTGGGA
Organism: Odontophorus gujanensis; assembly: GCA_013399175.1. Taxonomy (NCBI): domain Eukaryota; kingdom Metazoa; phylum Chordata; class Aves; order Galliformes; family Odontophoridae; genus Odontophorus; species Odontophorus gujanensis. The sequence goes on from VXAB01005357.1 coordinate 16,542, forward strand.
ACTCTCAGCATGTAACACTGTGGCAAGATATCTCAGATGTGGCTTAGGAGGGACAGAAGTGAGAGAACGTTGTGTCACGTCTCACAGACATGCCTCTCCCTGCTCTGCTGCTGTGAATGAAATCAGAATGGGAGAACTCACCGAGTACAGAGCTGCTGTAGAAGTCCCACGCTGTCTGAGGATCTCCATCAGTGCGCCCCTGGAGATCCAAAAGGTAATCTGAAGAGGAACAATTGAGAGGGTTAATGCTTATCCACTGACAGCACACAGTCCTGGCAGACGTATCCCTCGATCCTGGGTAAGCCATGCCACCTCTGCTGCTCTTCCTCTGCTGTAACGTTATGCATTATGGCAGAATCTGAACCATGACCCACTTCCAAGAAGGGTACCCTCGCTCAGGAGGGGGCAATGTGGCCCTGATCTGAGAACATGAAATAGAAGCTAATGTGGAAAAGCAACTGGCAGTACTGTGTGGGTTGGAAAGCAAGGTCCTTAGGGTCATCTCAAGCTCAAAACTGCACCCACAGCAGGTGTATGTACAGTTAACCCTGGAGGAGCACTGACAGACAACTGGCAAACAAGACTTCTCAGAAAGTGGAGGTTTCCTGTCTTGAATATCTACCTGGGAATGCCCATGTCCTGCAGTTGTCTCTGCCTCACCGTTGTGCAGAAGCCAGGACACCCATCTCATTTCTACTTAAACCGTACACACAGCAGGCATGCTTCACTCTCAGCCACTGTCATCCAAAATGGTCCTCCCTGGTAACAGCAGGCAAGCAGTGTTGGGGCAGAGCCATTCAGAGCAGATGGCACCATCATATGGCAACAAAAGTATGTCCTTTTGGGTTATGCAGTAGGGCCAGGAAATGGCTCCAACCCTCACGCACTGTGCTGACCTTAGGTTTGTGAGCAAAGCATTGCCTGAACAGCTGACAACAGAAAGTTACTTGCATCTTATATGGAAAACAGTACACCACTCTAGAAACACTGGGTGCTAAAAACACACGTGTGACAGCACAGAGCTACACACACTCAGTCACTGGCTGCTCAGGCACTTGTAAACCCTCTGACACCCAGATCTGGTCCTCTGTGCTGCCAGACAGGACGGATGGAAACGCAGCCCCCCCAGGCACCCACCACAGAGGAAGCGCTTCATCACGTCGCTGGTGGCAAGCTTCACAGCTGTCTGCCCAGAGTATGTGGCCAGAGTGGGATCAGCACCATAGGAGAGAAGAAGCCACATGGTTTCCAGGTTGTCATTGGCTACAGCATCGTGGACAGGCCTGGAAGGACAGGAGCATTAGCAGAAAGGGACTGGAAGACGACGCACAGCATGGGATTTGTTCTGGGGTAAGATGGCTCTGGTGGTGACCACCAGTTCCTCCCTACAAGCGTGCCCTGCTTGCCACCCCGTGCTCCTGGCTTGCCTGGTGCCATCCTGAGCGCTGCAGTTCACGTTGGCACCGTGCTCCAGCAGGATGTGCAGGATGTCAATCCATCCTCGTGCACAGGCCTCGTGCAGAGCCGTGTAGCCAGCGTTGTCACGATGGTTCACGTCACTGCTCTTTTTCTGCAGGCAATAGAGCACCACGTCCTACAGAAACGAGAGCGTTGCAGGCTGGGTCACACACAAACCCAAGCAGGGCAGCTGAGGACACGAGGCAGGCAGTGGCAGTGGGGCTCACCTTGTAGCCCAGGCGAGCTGCTCGCTGCAGGAGGGTCTCCCCCGCGTTTTTGTTCACTATCAGCCGCCGCGCCTCGGGAGGAATGTGCTGGGCTGCAGGCAACTCAGGGGAGCTCCCCGGGCTGACACGATGGGATTTACAATGTGGCCACGAGTCCTGGGGCTTCTTTGGGGAGTGAGTTTTGGGCTGGCTCCAGCGTCCTTTCGCCTGGAAAAGAAAAGCAGTACAACCTTGGCACCCTCTGAGCTGGCTCACTGACGTGACAGGAGTCACCCTCATCTCCCCCCGCCCACGTTCCCCTTGTCAGTCCAAGCCATACCTTGCCCTCATCACAGATCCCTGCCAGGTGTTTGGTTTTACATTTGCGTTTTCCTGATGGTTTCTCCAGCTCCTCCTGGACGGGAGAGCTGTCTGAGTGCTCCAGGAAGAAGCCGTTCCGAAAGTCCGGGCGTCCTTGAGATTTTCGGGGGGATGGGGAAAGCCTGCTCCTCAGCCTCAGCTCTGTGCCTTTACCCTGAGCAGACTCCTTCTGCTTTCGGTACCTAAAATCTACAAGAGAAACAGGAATGAGGAAATTCTGTAGCTACACAGGCCCAGCACTCCCCAGACCTTCACCAACCAAACCTCAGCCCTCTGATGGCTGCACACCCAGAAACCCAGAGCCACAGTGCAGAGCCACAAGCAATGAGTATGCAAACCTCCTCCATCGCGGATGGGCTCAGCGTGGGCACAAGAAATACATCAGCACAGCCTGAAAAGCCCGAGCCTGCCAAGCTCTGGGATTTCCACATGGCTCACTGAGGTTTCTCACGAGCACTGACATACACTGCATTCCCTCCTGTCTCAAGTGGGACACTCGTGGGATACCCTCTGGAGATACAGGGTGTCCAGGCATCCCCTTGAAGCCACCCATGAACAGTCACTGCTCTGCTGCCTACAAAAGCAGACCCTGCCTCGCCCTCTCCTGTGTACTCCTTAACTGAAGTAGCACTTTAAAGTCTCAGTTTGGCACACAGGCAGGTGGGAAGCACCAGGATGCCCCGGGGGAAATCCAGGCTTTTCTTCCTCTGGTTACACAGAGCTGCAGAACCCAGCACACCACGCAAGGACACATACTCTGCTTCACTGAAATAGCAACTCCACCCCATAGCAAGGGCACAACGGTGAGGAGAGGGCTGAAAGGATGTGACTGAAGTTTGCAAAAATAATAACAATGATGATCATCATTGTCATCACAAAAGGGTGCACCAGCTGAATGGAGAAACCTCGTCCAACCCATCCTGTCCAGCAAGATTTAGGGGCACCCGATGAAGTGAGTACAAGGGAGCAGTTAAAACACACAGGCACAGAAACTTCAGGGCTTTGCTGCCACCCAGAGGTGGTGGAGGCAGATGCCACCAGCAGGACCAGAAAGGACTGAATCGAACTCACAGCCACGAGGCCCGTAAATGAACCACAGAAGGCCTGGCTGACCTGTGGAGCAGCCCAGCCTGTAGACATCGAGATCACTGTCCTTATTGCAATGACAAAACCCCATCATCATTCAGAGGGAACAAAACCGAATGCACTGGGTCCTGGCCTGGTACCAGAAATCCCTCCCCAGCCCATAGCTGTCCTACCTGCTTTGGATTTTCGCCTCCTGTGAGGGAAGCCCACTCGTTCCTCCTCCCGTTCAGTCAGATATTCCCCAGTCTGGTATCTCCGGCTTTTCTGTCGTCTCCTTTTCTTTCTTTTGACGTAGCTTTCATCCTCCTCCTCCTCGTTGGGCTCCCACAGCTGCCTGGGTGCTTCCACTCTCCAGGGCAGCTCCCGGCTCCTCCTCGTGTGACAGCTGCTCCTGTCGGACACAGACCTGTCCCTGGCCCTGTGACTGTGGTAACGTGATGCCTGGTGGGATTTCCGCAGCTTGCGGCGTTTCAGGGATATCTCTTCCTCCTCTTCTTCCTCCTCTTCTTCCTCATCCTCCTCTAGCAAAGGTAAAATATCCTGACCGGTCACGTCGCACTCTCCCATCACACTAGCAGAAGAACCAGCAACGCTTCCTGCACGGAGGTGGAAACAAGTGTCAAAAAAGCCAAGGCCATCTACAAGAAGAACCCTGCCAGGGGGGACAGAAGATGGCTCTTCCCTCTTCGTGTGGCTCTGTGCCCCGCAGTCGGCCTGCCCGGGTGGTGAGGCACCCCGTCCTGCTGGCAGGGCTGCCCCAGCACCCAGCCCCAACTCACCCGACTGGCTGCGTGTCCGGCTGCTCAGCACCACCGGGATGAAGTCCCGGAAGTTGTTCTTGGGCTTCTTCTCAAGGTAACCTGTGGGGAAAACCACCTCTTGAGAAGGCACGTCACGGATCTCTGCTCGCACGTCTGCCGGCCTGGGAAGGGCAGCACGCCATCCCATTTCAGCTCCGTTTGCTTCAGGACAACAACAGCTTGGTCCCACAGCATCAGCACGACCCCAAACAGTCACAGCCCGACCCCATGGGAACGCATTGCCTTTGACAGCAGTACCTTCCTCGTGGCTGTCCCCACGGTGCTCGGGAGAAGGGAGCTCTGTCTTCGTTGGCCTCCTGCGCTTACGCTTTACCCTGAGGCTGTTGTGATCGTTCACTGACCCCAGGCCACTTCGGCCCTCTCGTTTGCTGAGCTCGTGCAGGCTGTCATGGTGTTTTCGCCACTGTGAATGGAGGACACAGACTGAAGCTTGAGTTTCCAACTGAGGGTGCTGGAGGAGCAAAGGAGAAGGGACAAAACACCGCCCCCCACTCATCATTCCGCTCCCCTCCAGCATTTTCGACACCTCAGATCCATTTTGCACTGTTACCTACAGATCCAGACATTTCAGACCTCAATCCACTGCCAGACAATGTCAAAGTGTAGAAAGCCCTATACACCCAGCTGTCCTAGCCCAGCACGGCTCCCACCCCACCCCCAGCCGTGACCCCACAGCCCCATCCGCAGCCAACCTCACCCACCTTGCGGCCATGCACACCCTGGCTCCCCGATTTGTTGGGGGGCTCCTCGCCGTCCTGCGCTTTGCACTTCAGTCTCTTTTGCAGCTGCCTGGCATCGCCGTCGTGCTGCCGCTTGGACTTGCAGCGCGTGCTGCTCTCTTGCTTCACCTGGCCCGCTGCACTGAGCTTGGCCTCCACCAAGGCCTGGGGAGCAGCCCCAGCTCGCAGGCAGGTCACCGAAGGGAACGACGCATCGCCCTCCACGCGCTCCTTCTTCACCCTGCACACATCCACCTGATGGGTGCACTGCAGGGGCTCTGCAGCTGGCGGCTGCTGGGAGCCCTCACAGCCCGGCTCCTTGCGCTGATTCTCCACGGGCACCTCTGGAACCATCCTCAGGGCTGGCTGCCCGGCCACGGGCGGCTCGTGTGACAGGTACGCTGCTAACACTTGGTTTTTAGGCTTTGCATCCGGCTGCTTGAGGCCGCAGCTCCCCTGGGGAGCCTCAGTCTGTACACCACCCTCCTTACTGGAGTCGGCCTCCGGTTCCTCACGCTCTCGGTCCTTGGGAGGGCTGTCCACCAGTTTCCCCTTTCCTCCTTTTGCATCCAAAGCGCTGCTCTGAGGAGACGGAGCTGCGTTCAAGGGGACAGCACCGTCCTGCTCCTCGCCGGGTTTGGGCAGGGTCCGGCAGCTCTTGCTGCTCTTGGACGCAGTTTCACACTCGGCAGGTGGGAGCCCGGGCAGTGCCTCGGGCAGGCTCAGGGCCGCCGCGCTGGGCTCCGCAGGCTGCACACTCAGGAACGTGGGGAGCTCACCTGTGCCAGCGGGCTTGCAGGAGCTGTTGGGGTTTGGGGGCAGCTGCCCCGTGGTGGAGATGCCAATCGAAAGCAGAGGGGTCTGATGATAAGGAGACCAGCCGAGAGGCAAAAGCTGAGCATTGGAAGGTTTCCCGTTCACAGGACATCGGGGGTACACGCTCCCCTGGACAGGATTCCAGGTGGAGATGTCCTTGGATTGACACAAAGGAGCTCCCGAAGCAACCCTGCCATGAAGTAATCTCTTGGCAGGGTCCTGCTGTTTCTCTGTGCCCACCTGGTTGGTCTTCTTCCCGCAGGGAGCCCCGGCGCTTCGGGGCTCTCCCTGATCAATGATGGAAATGGGCTCCTGCTTGGGAAGGTGGTGGGGGTCCCTGCTGAAGCTCACGCAGGGATCCTTGTTGAGCAGCAGCGAGGCGGGCACGGGGTTGGCAACGCCGACGTAGGTGCCTGGAATGGTGCTGATGAGGGTGGTGTTCTTCACCCAGGAGCCCTGCTCTCTGTTCCGCAGGAACTCGGGGAAGATGACGAAGGGCGCGGTGGTGCTGAGACACGAGGTGACGCTGCTGCCCGCGCTCTGCGCCGCGCGTTGGGACTTGGACAGGACCGTGGTGAGAAGTGCTTTGCCGCTGGTGTGCACAGGCGTGAGGATGGGCATCGGAGGGGTTTTGCGTTGACTGGGTGGAGGCAGCTTCTGGCGATTGGATTTGGACGAGAGATCGAGAGGCATCTCGCTGCACTCCGGAGAGGAGACCATCTCACGCTCCAGCTGCGGAGGGGACTTCAGAGGTGAAAGCGAGGTCGCGGCCCCTGGTGGGTGCGGCTCGGGAGCTGCCGGCGCTCTGGCTTGTGTGCCAGTGCCAGAAGAGGGAGCAGCGCTTCCACACGGTGCTGCCGGCAGAGGCTGGCTGGACGAGAGGGCAGGGCCAGCTGTGGACGGGGGAGCGCCATCGGCAGCGGTCTGGGCACCACTTCCACCTGAGGGCGAAGAGCAGCTAAGCTGATTCACCTCCACAGACACCACTTTGGCATCTGAAGCCAAGGGTCTGGTGACGGAGAAGGTGTAGGGGTAGGAACGCAGCTCTGGGGAAGCAATAATGCCTGGCACGCAACGCTCAGGCAGGTAGGAAGGCAGGACTGGAAGGGTGAGTGTGGAGGAGACCCCCAAGGTGCTTGGAAGTGTGGCCACGGTGAGCGGCTGCCCGCAGGTGGGCGGTGGGATGTACACGAGCGACTGGCTCGGGCTCAGGACTGTCCCAGGCTGAAAGGACAGGGGCACTTTGTGCATAGCAGGGGCCTGAGATGTGGGAAAGCACACTCGACTCAAAGTAAAAGTTGCGGCGGTGGAGGCTGAGGTGCTGCAGCTGGAGGCGACCACGGATAACGTCCCATCCGGCAGCACTGCTGGTCCTTGTGCTCCAGTGCTTGGGGTGGTTTTCCCCTTCCCAGCAGGCTCGTTCTCTGGTGCCACGGAGCAGGCGGGAGGAACGTCTGTCTGCTTGTCGCTGGGAGGATCTGCAGGCATCCCTGCAGCATCAGCACTGCTGCTCTCCTGCTCAGCAGCTCGGGGGACTGCAGGCTCCTGCCCTCTGCCATCCCCCTGGCTTGCCAGAGGGCCCTGGACATCATCTTTCACAGTCTTTCCCACACACTCTGGGTTTGGGTTAGGATCAGGCGGCTGCTCTTCCAGTTTGGGTCCAATCTTTTCCTCCACCTTGCCACTTGCATCCTGGGCACTGCTGCCACCACCGCTGACTGCTGTGAGCTCCACCTGCAACAAGAAGGGAGAAAGCAATCCTGAAAAGCCGTGGAAGCAGCTCCTAGCAAAGCAGCCAGGACCTACTCTCTAGCCCTGCCCTGAGGAGGCAAAGGCCACACAGGCAGAAGCTCCTTCCAACCTGGAGAGTTGTTTGCCTTTGTGCACGCTGGTGCATCCCTCTAGAGAGGAGGTGTGCAGGACCTGTGAGGGCAGGTGCTCTCAGCCTGTTCCACCAGAGAAAGGCCTTCTCAGAGGACTCAAATAGAGCTCACCTTGGAAAGGCTGCTGCTGACGCAAAACTCTTGAGATCCCAAATGCTGGGAGCTGCTGGTTTTAGACTCCTCATCAGAAAGTGGGGCTCTCCTAAGGGGAGGAATAAGAGACGGTGTTACAAAACCCCAGGGTGCCCTCCCAGCTTCCTAATCTTCCTTCTCCTCGCACGGGACAGCACAGCAGCTGACAAGCAGAAGCATGCTTCACACAGACAGCTGTGAGCTCACTGCCCCTCTCACCTCCCACAGCAGCAGTGGGTGCTGACCACCACCACAGGACTGCAGGAACAAGGAGCACTACTGCCCATCACCGTCCTCCCCCTCCCAAAGTGCTCCGTACACCTGCTCCTGTCCCTTCCGTTTCCCCCTCTGTTCCACCACACACTTCCAGTCCTGTCCTTCTCGGAGGACACGCACCCTCTCTCCCATTCCTCTGCGTCCCAGCTGCACTCCTGATGTCCCAGCCCAGCGGTGGTCCCACAGCCACCCATCCTGCTGGCTGGAACATGTGAAATCTTTACACGACGCTTCCTGAGCGCAAGGTGTGAACTCAGAACGAGGATCCACAGAAACGGGACACACCAAGGTCACAGCTGTCCTTATGATCTGACAGCGGACTGCACAGCGCTCGCATGCTCTCCGTCCAGGCCCTGGTGGCATTCACAGCAACTTCCAGCCTTGCTTCGACCGAGCCGTCCTACAGACAAGTGCTGGCGTGGGGATCAAAGAGCTCGATTTCAGATTCTGCCGATGACAGAATTGAAAGGGACCTCGAGAGCTCATCGAGTCCAAGCACTGCTTCTGCTTTTGCCCTCCTCACACCACAGGCTTCCACAACAACCAGACGATGGCTGCAAGCCCTCACATCTCAGTACCGTGCACCACGAGCGGCTCTCGGCCGCCTCACGCGCGTGGCGCAGCCACCAGCAGCCGCGCGGGGCCGGGCTGGATGCCTCGTGGGTGCCCCATCCCAACGCCTCGGGGACCCCGCAGGGCCTCCTCCCCGCACAGCCGGGGCATTTCTGCCCCTTCCCAGCCCGGCACGGCCACAAAACGCTCCGGAGGTTCGTTATTAATCAGCGGAGGTGGGGTGGGGGAAGGGGGCGCTCCGCAGATGACAGCTGAGCCACGCCGAGCCGAGGGCCGCCCACCGCCCACCGCNCGGCCGCCAGCGGGATGATGGTCGGGCTCGGGGCTGGCGGTGAAGCGCGGGGCGGTTCTGCCCGCGTTGCGCAAGGCCCGGGGTTGGGACAAAGCGCTGCCGCCAGCCGGGGCCGCCTGCCGCGGTGTTTGTTACGAGCAGGGGTAGCCACGAGTGGTGCAGGGAAGGCAGAGGGCAACGCCAGCCGCCAGCTCTTATCTGAGGGCTGCACAGCGGGGCTGAGGCACGGAGATGATCTCTTGCTGCGTTTCTGCCCCGCAAGAGTGCCTGAACTCTTCCCTATCCCGCTGCTGCGACCGGCTGCTGGAGGGTTTGCTGCCAAAAGCCTCTGCTCCGGCAGCAGGGAGGGCACACACGCTGCCTGCAAACACCCAGAACCTGCCCAGCTCCGGAAACGTGCGTCGCCTCAAGGAAGCCACCAACACTTCGGTTCCGAGAACGAGACCCCAAGGCGGTGGGAATAAAAGGAACCGGCCTTGATCAATTCTGCCTCCCGGCCACTAATCCTCCCTAATCTCCTATTTGGTTGGTGGCATGTCACAACTCTCCCGTCTGATCGTTTGGTCTGCACTAACCCTCCTGGCTCACTGAAAGCTCTTTTTAGCAGCTTGGCTCACGGTGGGTCAAGCACTTTTTCCTCCCCTGGCAGTTAACAGCAAAAGTGACGACGCCGACACCCCCGTGTTGCCACCAACGTGATGCACCAACCCATCAGTTGGTGAGCACTGGGGAAAGCAGAGTCCTCGCTCCTCAGCCTGATTCCCCATCCAAATCAGCCACACCAGCACTGTTCCCCATCCCTTGATCGCTTCCTGCCCCTCCTGGGCCCACCGAGCCTCCCACGCACCTCACCTCTCCTCGTTGAGGCCACACATGCGAATCCGCTCTGTGCTGGTCCAGTTGTGCACCCCGCTATAGAGAGGTGCTGTAGAGATCATGACAGCTGCTCGTCACCAGCCGGGACCTGCTGGGGCTCAAGGGGCCGCTCTGCCTGCAGGAAAAAAAGAAGAAAACAGACNCGCGTGCCGAGCCAGGCCGGGGCCGGGCCCACAACGCTGCGCCCAGGCCGAGCTCCACCCCGGCGGGCGGCGGCAGCGGCGCCAGGGGGCGCCCGAGGGCA
>VXAB01005358.1:0-29048 GCA_013399175.1 Odontophorus gujanensis
TTTTATATGTTTAATTTATTTTGGATCTTACCAAATATCTTTAAAATTTCTATGTATTCAAAATGTGTGCTACACAGACCTTATTCAAGTTCAGGAAGATTGGAAGAGATTCTTGGATTACCATCTTTTGTTTTATTTACACTTTGAGAGTAGAATTTGAAATGCTCTAAAACAGGTGCTCACATTTTACTCCTTTGATGATCTAATAAAAATTAAAAAAAAATCCTGTTTTTCAAACTTTAATTAAATTATAACTGTGTCATGAAATAAAAATTAATAAAATCATTGATTCTGCAGTTTAATTTATGCTTAAGCATTCAGTTAAAACATAGTGCTTTTTAAACTAATGAGGCTGTTCAGTTTTACAGATAGAAAAGTCAAAAACTGGTGACTTGACAAAATAGCTGTGTCAAAGGTTAAATTCCAGTCTCAAGCTTGAAGTAGTAAGGTATAACAAATTATTTAATCAAACTATACTGTAAGAGTATTCATACTCTGAAAAAGAGTGTCTGAAATTGTCATAATTTTGACTCTTTTGTATTTTTAGTTATCTAATGCAGAAATCATACTCCTTCAATACAGGAATGTAATTTCTTCATTTGCACTGTAGAGAACTTCATAAGGAGTCAATAGGAACCTAGGATTGTACACCATGTGTTTTGTCAAATAATTGCTTTATTATTGTTACACTGTCTTATTTTCACTTGTCTTCACAGAGCTGAAAATTTTAATAATTAAGTAACAAACCTTGGTTTGACGGCTAAATATCAAATGCTATTGCTACTACTGTTTTTGCTTTATACTTTGTGGAGTAAGTTTTATGTGTTTAAACCTACTTCAGGGAATGAGTTTTGTGTGGTCAAACCTACCGTAGTACTACAGCTTTCTAGAGGGATGCACTTCAAATCTCTGAAGGGTCCCTTTTATATTTGTTAACAGATTATGCTCAAATACTCCATGTCATGCAGTATTATGACAAAATATTTTCATATCAGTGAAAATTTTACAGATATTATTCCTTAGCTAACCCTCTGTGTCTGCTGACTGAGGAGACTTGTCAAGTAATGTTAATTTTCAATATTTTCGTATCACTGAAGTAAGAAACAAATGCAAGTTCAGATATCCCATTGGCATATGTTTGTGTGATACTGTAGAAAGCAGACAGAAATACAGTAAGTCTATTTCTGAAGGAACTTAATAATTAGAACTTAGGCATTCAAGAAACAATTATGAGCAGTAAACAAAATGTCATTTTGAGTATTAAGTATCCTATATGTACAGGAAAAAAATACTTTAACATATTGTACCAAATTTTGGTATAATCCTCATGTTGAGGGATGGTGACAAGTAAGATAAAAAGTAGCTCATTGAAAAAAAGTAAATTTTTACATGGTCTTACCTCCTAGAAACTAGGGATCAATCATGAAATTTCATTGGACAGTATAATGGTAGTGAATACTCAAGTGAGCCATTTGCAAACTGGCATCATATATCATATAGATATATATCATTGCACATAACTTAAAAACCTGTCTAGGTTTCACTAATAGATAATGGAGATAAAACGCTGACATGGTACTAGAGAATAACTGCAGAGTTTTAAAGACAAGCAGAAAGACCAATCTTTAATCAGTTTAACCTCCTAAGAGTGACTTTCTTATTATTCTAACAATAGTGGTATTTTAGTTGCACACTTCAGTGAATCTGAGAGACAAAACAATTAATGGTCAAGATGGAGGTGAACAAGAAACCCTTAAGGAGTTTGTGCAACAGGATTTGAATTTTTTTTATATTTTTTTTTAATCTAGCTATTTCTACTTTGCCAGTTATCTTAGTATCCAGATGACAGTAATCAGTGCTGTAATCAGTGCTTTCCTCCAGCTAATTATCCTAAACATCATCAACTTAGGAAACTCCTGGTGCTGTTGCAAAGAAAGAAACAAACAAACATGAAAACAAATTTGAAAATAATATAGTATAAGAACTTAGTTTATTTTTTTTTTTTTAATTCCTCCAGCTCCTTTTCAACTTATCACATGTACAAATCACTAATTAGTACATCTCATTAATGGGAGAATCATGAGCAACAAATCTTTCTACATTACACAAGGACTTGAGAAACATTTATAATCAGAGAAAAACATGTCTTTCTGAAAGGTATTCATATGTTCTATTTCCACGACATAAAGTACTTCTACTAGGTAACAAAAGTGAGACTTAAACTTAATCAACCTGTATTATTTTTAAGAAATTTGAAGGAAAAACACCAAAGGAATGGAAACTTTTTTCAGCAAAACCTTCTTCAAAATATTGGAAAGTAAGTGTCTAGATGATCTATGACAAAAAGGTGTCACTGCTGCTCTAGATGGAAACAGAATTTCACAGACACCCCTGGGTTCTTGTTCTACAGCAAGATGTTGCTGTTTCAGTGTTTAATGATCATTTTGAAAATAACCGGCCATTTTACAAGAAGTTGATTAAAGATGGAAATAGTAAAAAATAGCATTTTTTCAAACAATCTGCAATTTCCTACCCACATACTGACATAAAACCAAGGACATGATTGCTTAGTTAAGAGATTTTTGTATGTAAGTAGCACATGTAAATGTGAGGTGAGGTGGATTTTTGTAAGGAAAGTGAATTGAAGCAGGTATCATAAATAACATCAGAAACAAACAAGCAAACAAACAAAACACAACAAATGAAGTCCTGGAATTTCTTTATCTTCATCCTTTTTTTTCTTCATTTGCAACTCAGATAACAGAGCTTTCCCCAGTCTGTGGCTGAGGAATCACCTGATTGTTGCAGCAAATTTGGTACAACCTTTTCAAAAAAACCCAGCACAGAAGAGGACACAAAATGAAATGGGAAAACAAATGTGTGAAAATGTCTCCTTTGAAAGCATTACTCTCTCAGTCCACCTGGTTTCTAGAAGGTGAGGTCTGGCACCACAAAGCAGCTGCATTGCATTGACCTCTACTCCCAAGCCCTCCATGCAGTGCTAATGCCAGGGAACAGTGAGAGCATGCTACAGCTGTTTCCTAATGCTGGAAAGACGAGGACTCTGTGGAGGACAAGGAAATGCTGAAAAAAATAGTCAATGCCATATGTGTGTTTTTCCGTGGGGATGTAAGGGGTACTGTATGCCCCGATGTTAGTCAAGATCAAGACCCCACACAAACAAATAAAAAAACCACACACATACACACAAAAAGCCTAAAACATTTAAACAATCCCCACCACTCCCCCCAAAAAATATAAAAAAAATCACGACATAAACAAAACAAACAGATTCCACAAAAGAGTCCTTCCCCTTCTTTAGATACTTAAAGTATTCTATCAGGTTTAATCTGGAGCTTTCTTTCCTCCAGGCTGAACAGCCTCAGCTGTCTCTGCCCATCCTTGTAGTGGGGATAGTCCATCATTTGGGTCATTTTCGTGGTCCTCCTCCAGTTGTGCTTCACTTTGTTGTTTAGCTTCTATGAGTTGTTTTGTTTCTCTTTTATAATTATAGTTCTGATGATTGGTTGGATTTTCTGTTACCCATTTTATTTTGAAATGGTAGTAATCACTTCACCTGGATAATAGGACTAAGGGACTTTCTATCAACTATTATGAAATGAAAAGTGTCATAGTCCTAGCTTGACAATTCTAATTTTGAATTATCTTTCCTTTGTATTCTAATTATGTTTTTCTTGGTTCATTATACACCACTGTCTTTGTTTTACAGGATTTTCCTTCCCAGAACTCAAAATAATAAGGCAAACATTTTCTTAGACATTGTGTATACTTCCAGGTTTATTCCGCTCCATTTAGTGTGATAACTCTTAATAGTTTTTAGAGTGTATTTGAAGAGCCAGAAGTGATAATAACTATAGTTTGGAGTTTGTGTGCATAAAGCTTTTCAGGAAAACTTATACAGATTAAAGAATGGAGAAGTGATTCTCTGTTGTTGTGCAAATGAAACCTAAGAATGCATTTCAATGAACTTTTGAAACAATAATTCAATATGGTTCAAATCCATATTAAAGTCATTTTATCCTATAAGTTTTTTCATTCTCTTTTCCAAATAAACTGCAATCAGCACCCTGTTGTAACCTTATTTTGTGCTAGGTAAACAGGAAAATTCTATACTGGGATAATGGTTGAGATTCTGGATAGTAGGAAACTAATTATTTAATGTCAGAATCTATTTTATTGCCTTATTAACCTGTGAATAAAGAGAAGCTATATAAAATTAAGTTGTACACACACAAAAAATTAGTAAACATGAGTACTTTTGTCAGTGCATACTGTGATATTGTGTTTCCCATTTGTTGTGCTATGATGTAGGGGAAACTAATTTTACTTTTGGAGAAAAGGGTAATATTCTATCTTGGAATTACTGATAATCATTCCATTTTTAAGCGAATTTGTAAATTTACACTTTCACTTCATGGTACGTCTTGAAAAATTCTGTCACAACTGCATTACCACTGACTTATATTTATTCTACTACTATTTATACTACTATGAGATGACAGGTAAATGTCCCAGATGTTTTTTGTTTGAAAAGATCACTGCAGACACATACAAAGAGGGGCTGATTTTCTCTTGGACAGTTCTTACAGGCAGCACATTTGTTATTAAATATTCTGCATATGTATAAATTTCTACTTTTAATAGTCCTTTAGTCACTACTGTGACTGTTTACAGCTGAGTTTTGGTTGCATAGTTAAGAATTAGAAGTCTAAAGAATTTGTTAGGAGGTTATGCCACTGCAGCAACTCCAGTGTAACAGATTTTAATTCAGTTTTTAAGTCTATAATATTCATTGCATACTCTTTGTTCAAAACACTTTAGTGCCTTGTTTCAATTCCTTTAGGTCTCTATGTTTCTCTCTGCACTTAATTACCAATGCTTGAGTTTGTGAGACAAGAAAGCTGTCTCTGTATAAATAGTACAACCAAGCATTTATGAGACAAATTTTCTATGATGCAACTTAAATGACCATTGAAACGGGGAAGTGCTTTATATAGCTGTCTGGAGAGTTTTCCTTTTTAGCTATCATTTTATTGATTTCTTTCTTTAAAAGGTAATATAAAAAACCATAAGTTAATGTGTTGGAGCAATTCTGGCTGAAAAAAGGAAGCAGAAGTAGTTAGAAATAATGTGGTAATTCAATGTAGATGTTTTATACATTTTTAAATCATTTTAATATGATTACAAACTTCAGCTTCATTATAAAATATAATATAACTGCTTACTCCACAAGCATTTTCTTTTTAATTATTCATACATCCTCTTTCTTTGCTCTTTTCTAGCTGAGTGGGAAGTTGGGTGCTTGTTAGGTTCTCTTATACTCAGAATAACTTTCTGGATTCCTGTAGCTTATATTATGCCTTAGTTGAAAATGTTGATTCTATGGCTAATAGTGGTCTCTTAAGAACAAATTTACTACTCTCAAGACAAGTAATCTAGATGTGAATAATCCCAAATGTTTGAGGTGCTTTGATTTGGTATTTTGTTTAGATCATTCTGTACTTAAAAATTCTAAATACTGAGATGTTAGTAATGTTTGACTTTAGTCACTTTGATCATTGCTTTATACTAAGTTACCAAATGGTGAGAAACTCCTCTTAATATTCTCTTTGGCTCATTTGACCAAATAATCTGAATACTTCAGACATTCTTTGTTTTCTTTACTGTAATAAATCACCTGCTGTGATCTAAAACCATTTGCAACTGAAATCACCTTTCCTGTAGGTGTCATGCCAAAGCAAAGCACTACAAGGAAATAGGATTAAACAATATAGAATCATAGAATCACAAGTGGATAAGACCTTCAAGAACATCCAGTCCAACCACCCCCCTAAAACCAATATTTCCCAATAAACCCTAATACTCACTACAACATCTAAATATTTATTGAACACCACCTGGGACGGTGACTTCACCACTTCCCTGGGCAGCCTGTTCCAGTGTCTGATCACTGTCTCAGAGAAGTATTTCCTAATGTCCAATCTGAATTTCCCCTGATGCAACTTGAGGCCATTCCCCTTAGTCCTATTGCTAGTTATGTGGGAGAAGCTGATCCTTACATCGCTGCAACTTCCCTTCAAGTAGTTGTAGAAAGCAATAAGGTCCACCTTCAGACAAAATAATCACAGTTCCCTCAGCTGCTTTCTGTAAGACAGCTTTGTTGCCCTTCTCTGAACATGATCCAGGGCTTCAATGCCTTGCAGTGAGGGGCCCAAAACTGATCACAGTGCTCTAAGAGCAGCCTAACCAGCGCTGAGTAAAGAAAGATGTTTATTTCTCTGCTCCTGCTGGTAACACTTTTCTGAAATCAGTCAGGATGCCAATGACCTCGGCCACCTGGGAACACTGCTGGCTCATGTTCAGCCACATGTCAACCTATACCAACAGGTCCATTTCCTCTACACAGTCTTCAAACCATTCTGCCCCAAGTGTGTAGACTTGCTTGAGACTGTCGTGGCCAAAGTGCAGGGGCTGGCACTTGGTCTTTTGAACATCATCCCATTGGCCTCAGCCCAGCTATTCTCATTTTGTCTGCCTAACCAATCTTGTCTTTGTTTGTTTTTTTTTTTTAACCACAGATATACAGTGATATCTCTTCAGAGTGGCACAAGATAATGCAAACACCAAGGAGTACAGTGGCAAGGGAGTCAAGCAACCATGGATCCTGAACAACTCCTAGACCATTTCACCAAAAATAGTTACAAGTATAAAATTAAGACAGAAATGTAAAAAAGTCTAACAGTTTGGTTGCAGTACAGTTACCAAAACAATGTGCTATCTCTATTTTCCTCTCTCTCTCTCTCTTTTATTTTTTTTTCTTCTCTTTTTTTATTTTCTAGTTCTATGTGTGCTTCTTTTGGAGTTTTCTGATAACAGAAGAGGTATTCTCTTTATTTTTAGGGTAGGCAGAAGGAGGGATGCATGGAAGAAAATAAGACTTGTGATTTCAAACAAATTCTTATGAGGCCTGAAATTTTTTAACTATATATATGCATTTATATAATTATATTACATACACACATATATATTTCATATATGTTACTTAGAATTACTAAAGAAGGGAAAGCAGCTGTCCAAACACTTCTAAGGCCTCATTGAGAAGCTCAATCGTGAGTTGAAACAGTGTCAGTAGGTAAACAGATCTTCACAAAAGCTCTGTGCTTCTTCTTTTCTAAACCAAGTGGACCTCTGTGGATTCATAATTTGTTTGTTGAAAGAACATGATCAGTACTTGGAAAGTTAATGAAATATATTAATTATGGTATGAGTTATCCATATTACTGGTGAAAGCCTTCCAAGATACATCTCTGATCATCTGTCTGCTGCATTTAATCTTTGGGAACCATCATAACACTAGGAGATATGTATCATTTTTTCAACATCTGGAAATAGCATTTTCTATTTCAAGTGTTTTCAAGAAAAAGATGTTGATCTCAACTGATTATTCACTGAGTCCCATAATGTAGTTGTTCTCTTTCTGAATGTTAACCCACAATGGCTTAATAAAATAATAGGATGTCACTAACAAACACATACCTGTCTGGTTTTTAAATTTTTCATTAAACATTTACATACTGACTGCTGTTGATTCATCACAATAATGTATTAATTATTGCCCTTAAAGCAAAAGGAAAATAATGTGGTGGTAATGACAGCTGTCATGTATCAAGTGGCAAGCAATGTGATAAATGGATCATTGAGTACTTTTATGTAATCAGCCCATTCACAGCATAAACTAAGTTGGCAGTATCGATCAAATAATTTAATATTGCCATTTCATAAAGTAGTTTCCAAAATAATAAATTGCTGTAGCTTAGTAACTTATTGAACACACTTTCCTCAGGAGACCTGAGGATTTAAAAGAGCCTCCTACTTCCACATTCCTCAGCAGTGACAGACAGGAATGTGTTCATTAATGCCTGCGACTCTGAATAATTTATGCGTACTTTTCACTTTACTGACTGTGTGATAGAGATTTTTGTTATACCTTATAAAAGCCTTAAATGTATAAATATATAAAAGTCTTCTATTATAGAGTCTGTGAAGAGTACTTTACCAAATTGCTTTTGTGATATTTCTTGAATACTGGCAAATGGTTTCACCACAGCTTTAGCAAAAAGACCTGTAACGTTAACGCATGGAATTTTTTAAAGGTAAATTGCAATGATGATTCACCTCACTGAGGGAGAAAAGCTGTATATCTACCAGATAAGTATTTTCCATCATGTACTTGATGTTTTTTAGCTTGACTTTGTACCAGATTCTAGTGGATTTGCATGTGGAAGGATATATATACTTACGAAACATTTGTGTTCGAGTAAGAGAGTATCTAGAAATTTGTAGCAGCCAGGTCACTTGTCCTTCCTAATGCCTTCCAAAAGTATACTCGTTCAGGTGTGGAAAAGGAGTAAAAGATGATAAATGTTGGATTCAAAACATTGAAAAGTCAGTAATTCCACCACATTTCCTGTGAATATTGCTTGAGGGAAGACTGCAACATTCCACTCGGCTTGAAAAGTAAGGAGCAGACTGGAAATGAAGTTTTCATCAGCCTTCAGCTTTGGACTGTGGCTGTAATAGATGTAAGTCTAGACCTTGTGGGTGAAAACATCCTACATGCATCATTGTGACAACCGAGGTAGTGCAGCCTCTTTTGTAGGAGCTTGAAAGAACTGCCACATCAAACTGACTCCAATGTGACACAGTCAATTTTAGCTAGAGAAACTGAAATCCCCCTTCTCCCCTCCCTGCCACCACCCTGTCACACATCCAAATGTCAAGGGGTTCAGGGTATTCTAGTGAGAAGTAATTTGTTTTGCTTGAAGATATCACAGTTACTCAGCATGTTTTATATTCTGTTTTTGAAGAAATAAGAGAATATGTTGATCAAAACAACTGAAATGTCTCATATAGTGAGAGTTGTTTTCCAAGTAAGGTAAACAGCACAATGCCCTTTTCCAGCTACTTTACTTGTTTTATGTATTTCCTAGAAATGGGAAAGTAGATGTTTAATAAATGAAACATTTTCTAAATGTTCTGGAAAGCTATTTATCATTCTTCTTATTATTTATATTAGCTCTTTTTTTAGTTTGTTTGCTTTTTGTTTTGTTTTTAATCTCCCTATGTAAATGACTCTTAGTCATTTTAGTGAATGACTTAAAATGTCAGTTTTCATTTTATCCTCTGAAGAGTGCTTTCTAGATTCTTTATGGGCTATCAGAGATTGCTGGAAGGAGATCTTCTGGTTATACAAACTTAAAACTCTGTTAGTACCAGACGACCATAAAGATCCAAGAGAGCTATCTAAAGAAATCTGTGCAGTGAATTTTGACTGCAAGAAAATGTTAACTGCCAAGATTTGGATTTGACTAGGCTAGCCTGGGGTCACTGTCAGCAGGAACTGTAATGAGTAAGTTTGCTGCAGCAGAGGTCAGAAAAATATGGATTTATCTTTATGCTTGTCCAGCATCGACCATTAAGAGAAGGAAATGAACCTCACACTTCAAAGAGATGGTGAGCCTTCACCACAAATTGTAATGGATACTAAACTGAGTCTGCAGAGCTTATTTGTTTAGTGCTAGAGGTATTCATGGCACATTACAGACATGTAAGAAGACAAGGTCCTTGCCCTAAGGATCTTGCAATCTAAGCTAGATAGCAACGGATAATAAATATAAATCCAGATGAGAGAATGAGCAAAAAGGAAGGATGTGATGCCAGATAAGAAAAAGAAGATAGTACTCTAAGAAGGACTTTATTTTTTTTAATCATTTTTAACTTTCACATAATTCTTGAATTTTTATCATTAGTATTTTGTTCACCTTTTTGAAGGTCTAGATCTGAGTGTCAAATAAATGATAATGCCAGCATAAAGTTGAACTAAATTATTTTACTACAAAATGTAGTTATTAAGGCAGAAAGACAAGGTGAGATTGGAAGTCACTTGGGAGGAAAAATCCTTTAAACATATAACAAAAATCCTTTTTGTCTTCTGGAAAATATGTCAGATTATTTTTCTGTTTGGACTGTTTAATACAGTTTTTTAGTTACTTAGGAACTTGTGTCTAACCTGTAATGAGATTCTGTCTCCCTGATTCATTTTCAGCTATCAATATTTTATATTTTGAACTTTCCAAAAAGAAAGGATATTTAGGTTTATGTTAGACAGTGAAACAGCAAACAGTTCAAAAATAACAAAGGAGTGATTTTGCATTCTGTTTCGGACTTGCATCATGTCTAATCCAGTCTTCATGGGCACAAGTTTCTTCGATCAAGCCTGCATGTGTGATTCTGTTGCATCAGCAGAGCACACAGCCCTGGACTGAAAAAGGGCTGGAGGTGCAGGAGCACCAGCAGCTGTCTCTGCCTGGTCCAGTGTCTTCTTTCACTTCAGTACCTCTGCCTAGTCACAGAGTATACAAGCATCAACCTGCTTGTTGTACCCCACTGAGAGAAGAACTACTGCTGGAGAATATTTTACTGCCAGAATTCGTACTACATTTCTGCAATTATTTACAGATTCATTATTATGAATTGCAGTATATAATTAGCAAAAATAATTTTCTACATACTTTTTACCATGGCTATATGCAGGCTGAAGTGGTAATATTCCCTTTACACATGTTATGAAAACTGCCTTTGTAGAAACAGCAAACATGCTTTTCACTGAAAGATAAGGTCTCACTCTGGATTAATGCAGTCTCTAGGAGTTATCATTATTAGAAACAGACTATAGCTCTTAAAAAAACAACTTCCCCCAAATTA
Organism: Odontophorus gujanensis; assembly: GCA_013399175.1. NCBI lineage: Eukaryota > Metazoa > Chordata > Aves > Galliformes > Odontophoridae > Odontophorus > Odontophorus gujanensis. The sequence continues at coordinate 10,786 of VXAB01005358.1, forward strand.
ATCACCTTCCACTCTTAATGTAAAAATTTTTAGTCTTGGAAAGAATTCATTAATAGCCTTAGTAAGTTATTTGGTGATAAATTGCCCACAATTTTTTTACTTGCCTTTTAATCTTAAACCCTAGCTAAATTCTAATCTATGTTTATCTATTTCTAATTTAACTACTAGCTGAATGAGTCACAAACTTTTTACCAGTAAGTTCATTAGATATATTTAGCAAGGGTATATCAAGACATATCCATTATTTTGATCTATTGAGTAAATTAAAATAATGAAAATCGGGTAAATAGGCAAAGTTTTTAAATTTTAGGATGTTGATTGATAACTGGAAACTGTTAAAATTTAATGCAAGACCTTCGGAATAATACTCAGATTTCTGTATCATATGTTGAAGTTTCAGTCAACAGGAATGCAATCTGGTGCACACAGGGAAAAACTATACCAGTTCTTCACACGTAAATATGGAACCAAGGAGGCTTATTTTCTCAGGAAGGAGATCTTGAAGTGACTGGGAAAATCTTCAGAAAGTACACACTTAGTTTTAAAAAATAAATAAATAAAATGGAAAAAAAATCTGAAGTTTCATTGTAAGGAACTGGGAACAAAATGTAGTTATTATGTCAGTGTGTCTGCAGTGTTCCACAACTTGAAACTGCACCGTACCTGCCTTTTTTCTTAAGAGGATATAACAGAAGGTAAAGAAAAGAGAAATTCAACCCATAGACCAGCAACTGGAGAAGAGAAGGCTCCAAGGAGACCTTAAAGCAGCCTTCCAGTACCTGAAAGGGGCCTACAAAAGTTGGGAAAGGACTTTTTATAAGGGCATGAAGTGACAGGAAGAGGAGAAATTGTTGTAAAGTGGAAGAGGATAGATTTAGATCAGGTATCAGGAAGAAATTATTTACTGTGAGGGTGGTGAGACACTGGAACAGGTTGCCCACAGAAGCTATGAATGCCCCCTCGCTGGAGACATTCGATGGGGCTTTGAGCAACCTGTGCTAGTGGGAGATATTCCTCCCTATAGCAGAGAGATTGGAACTGGATGATCTTAAAGGTCCCTTCCAATCAAAATTATTCTACGGTTCTATGATTCTATGAATTGGTTCTTTTAAAACAAGTGGTTAAAAAGTTCAGTACTGTTTATTCTGCAGATAGATAGTAGAGATGTGTAAAATCAGGGCTGTTACAGCAAAGTTGGAAGAAATAGCAGAGAAAGTGAACTACTGACAACTGATGATTTGCTTTGAAGCATTACAAGCAAAACAAGCTAAAGACTGTGAAAAATTCTGAGAATTCTTGAGGAAATGCCACAGGATTCCATTGAGAAGTCACAACATAGCAAATGGAAGAATATTGAGTTGGGGAACAGCTGTAGAAATGAGGAGACAGAAAAAAAAAAAAAAAAAGAAAAAGAAAAAGAAAAAAAAAGACTCCCCAACCCATGACAGCAAAGCAGTTGCTGATGTGACAGGAGTGTTTGGCTGTTTGCAATGCAGAGAGACCTGGAAGGCTGGAGAACAGGTTGGTTCTGTGATTGGAATCAACTTAAAATCTGATTTTACATTATCTGAAGTCACACCAACTGCAGCTGTGTGGATCATGCATGTGCTAGCAACATGTTTATTGCAGAAAAGTATTACATGCTGTTCAATTGTTATTTTTATTTTTGCCTGCCAGAAGCCCATACATACAGTTGTTTCTCTGTGAGTGCAAGGTGGGTTTTTAAGGTATAGTATATAATAACCCAGACTGTAAAATGAAATCTCTGTCTGTTATTGCTAAACCATACGTAGAGAAGTGTCATGCTGTTTTCAGGATGAAACACTAAGTGAAGTCTTCATGAATCAAGGGTTAGGGTAATTTTTTCTTTTTTTGGACATATTGCAGAGGAATTGCCAGCAGGATTTAATTCAGTGTCAAAATGAAGGGATAAGAAGAGAGGAGGAAAAAAAGACTCATGTTTTCCCTCTTATCTGACATATCCTGCAATCTCAGTCTGCTCTAAGGGGTGTGCACTTCCTTCTGATAACTTCTTTTTCAAAGGACAAGTTCTACCATCTGATTATAGGATAGGTCTAAAGTAATTGACTTAATTGAAGCAGTGTAGACACAGAAATACAGAGCTGATATTTATGGGATTCTTTCAAACTTTTGAAGTTATTGGAAAGGGTTTCCTTCTCTGTAGGAGTGAATATGTGCAACAATACACAGATTCTCTAAGATAATGTAAATCCATACAAATGTAATAGATATCGGAAGAACGTTATATTATGAGGAAACTGCTTTGTCTAACCTACATTTTCTGTGCCAGCATGTTAATCCTTTTCAATTTTTTTACAGAAATTATAAACATACAACTTCAGAGTGGATGCTATGACTCTTGTGTGACTGAAGCACACGATACCTGTTTTCAATCAGCAGAGAGAACTCTTTATCCTCCTCTCCCCAGCCTCATCCCTGTACTCCTCAGTGTACGAATACACCTAAGATAGCTAACCACACTGTGTGAGTTATGAAAAAAAAAAAACCAACCAAAAAACAAAAAACAGAAGAACAATGTTACTAAACAGCTTTTAACTGTGGAACCATCAAAAAGTCCCACAAGAGATTTTGATTATGTGATATAATAACAATTAGTTTGATATCTAAATTGGCTCTTTTTCACTAAATCTTGTCCTTAATAAATCTATGGTCTCTCCTGAAAGATTGCAGTCTGCAATTTAATAAATTGTTGAGAAGTTTTTGGAGCAATACATAAAAATAGAAAATGTATTGTATTTCAATATAATGGAAAGTAATATAGTTGTTGTAATCTGGCATTGTATTGTTGTCAATTATCAACCTCATTTAATTTACATAATAAAAGCACATCAAATGGCCATGAAATAGCCATTTGTGAAATAATGTGAAATATCTGTGAAATAGCAGAGCTTTCTGTAGAAAAGATTAGATGGTATGTCTCTTGTAAAGGTAACCTAACTACTTAGAGAAACAATCTTTTCAGAAAATTTACATTTGCATAAATACATTTACATTACACCAGGTTGCAAGTTATTCCTTTCTCACTCTTATCACTTTTCTCTGTACAAAAGGTATACAGTGCAAAAATTAGTGTCAGTATGGAAAGTATTTTTATTCTTTTTAAAATATTATTCTACTATATGCATTGAAATGTTTTTACTCCTCTATAATACATATCTTATAGATCTCTCCTCCCCTTCCCCCTCTCNAAACTTTAAAAGTAATTTTATTCTAGGAAAGTGCACTTGTCTATTAAAGCATGGGTATATATATTTTTTAATTTTTCTTTTTTCCCCAATGAAAGGAATAACCCTGATACATATATTTTTTTATTACTGTAAATTGACCTCACACCATCTCCTGTAGGAGTATTTTGAAGTCGCTGTTTGGTGCCATGGAATTTTTTTCTATGCTGTAAAAATTGTTAATGTTGAAATTATTGTCCTTAGAAAATCACTCTAGCAATCCAGATTTTATTATACTATTGTTTATGCAAATCTAAATCTAAGTGTAGTTTTATGGAAGGCATTATGCCCAGTGTCCATAAAATCCATTAACTATTAAAAGTAAGGGTTGCAATAAACATGTTATTTCAGTGAAAGAATATTTGCAGGAAAATGTATCTTAGAAAATCTTTCCGTTGCTTAAGGTATGCTGTTGCTCAGCAACTGCACTTATTTTGGCTACAGAATTAGATTATAAATTAAAGGATCCAAAGAAATTAAACTTTTTCCATACCAATAAATGAATCTTTTTATACTAGTCTATAAGTGCACTCCAAAGGATGTTATATATGAATATAAGCAAAGGCTTACACACAGGAACAATATTTGTAGTCTAAAATAATAGAAAGATGATTCCAGAGATTAGGTTTATCAAGCTTGCTTTATTGGAGTAGTCTGTCTGACACGAGACACAAGTGTAGTGATTCTACATCCATATCTTATATTTGGTCAATTTCTCTAGAACATCATTATCTGTAACTTGTTCAAAAAGTAATGTCTACCGTTTATTTCCATGTAAACTGCAACAGATACAAAGAGCACAGTCACACAGTCTGACAGAGCAAAATCTGAGCTATAAAACACTGTTTTTCAACATAGTTACCACTGTGATGAACAAGAGCCTGCATGCTGTGCTTGGAAAAATCTACAGCAGTGGAGGGGACCCACTGTTACCACTACTGAAACACACCATGCACCACCTCACTGTGCTCATATCTACTGTTTGATCTCCATAAACATTCATCAGGTGTCAACAAATGACATTAACATGATGAATGGGTACAACTTTTTTCCACAGGGAGTAATTCAATGACACTCTTTTGCTTGATATCCTATTCACTTCCGTGTCAGACACCATTTTGTCAGACTGCCCTTCTGCTGCTATCTGTTGCACAGAAACAACATGTAACAGAATGCTGGTGAGAGGGTTCTGTCTCCACTGCAATACCACCCATCAACCTCTGAGTTCATGGGGCAACATAGTAAAATAGAAGACATTACTTTCAGAATAGCCCTTGTAAACAAAGAGTATTAAAAGTGTTAACCATTTTTATAAAACAAATAGTGACATCCCCAATAGTTATGTTGAAAAACAAGTTTCTGAAAAAGCTTTTGTCTCTATTTGGATAAAAATAAATTTATGTAATAATAAGGATGATCAGGAAACACTTCATAGTTTAAAACCATTTCAGAGAATATCTAGTACTTAAATAAGTGCATTTTATTATAAAAACTCAAATAATATACAGTAAGAAAGTAACCAGTATTTCCAAAATATAAGCTCTGTAATCTAGGTGCTTACCATTATTTCATATCAGTAAAGAAGAAAATAATGTTTAATGTTAAATTTTGTACTGAGTCTGGCATTAAGAATACCAACTATCAAGGATTTATGAAAAACAAATTCTATCGAAGTACATTGGTGCTGCTTTTTCAGGTGGTTATTCCAGTTGAGAAAAGTAATATTGACATAATAGTCCTATAGGAGCTATTGCTTTTGTGCTACAATGTATTTTGTTTAAGGAAACTGAACCATTCCAAATCAACCTGGTACATAATCAGTGGATTAAAAGCTGTCTGACTGGCAGGTTATAAAACACAATTGCTACTGGGATATTAAGTCAGTGCATCTAGATTGACACTATAATATATACATATATATGTATGTATGCATTTATTGTTTATGCTGAGCTTTTGGAAAAGTATAAGATATGTAAAAATTGTAATAGTAGTTAATCTGACCCGAACTGTTTATCTAGAAAAGAATCTACAGTTAAAAAATCCAGTTGTCCTAGTGGACAAAAAATGGAGACCATTATTTTTACAAAAGATGATTGCAAGATGAAGTGACTCCATGGGGTTCTTTGTGCTCACTCAGCAAAAGATAATGATTCAAACCTGGTAAAACAAACCTGTGGGTGGTGCAACAAACCATATATATTTGTAGGTAGGTATCTGTGGCACAGGATATCTCAAAGAGGAATACAGATGTTTGTATCTCTCATTCATTTGGAGCATACATCACCAGCAGATGCAGGAAGTAGGTTTTAGTGTGGAGAAACTCAAAATATTAGTGCACTCCTTTTACTGCAGCATGGTCAAATTTGGGCTCTTTCTGGTCTTTAAACAGAGGAACATTGAATCTCATGTTATTTATATGTCTTTTAAATGTATTACACTGCTGGTCTGTGCAACTGCAATTTTTGGTTGGAATAAAGATACTTAAATGTGCACTTCATAAAACCTTCACAAGATGCATATGAAACCTTATTTTTTTGGACAAGGAAACTCACATCGATGATATTGATGATAACAATGGCTGATATTCAGCCAGTGTGTGTGAAGGAGGCTCCTTTTGAATCTCCTTAGTCATAGCGACCTCTGAAGAGTAAGATCAGGACAAGCTTGGAGACCTTTTCCTCATCTCTTTTTTGAACTTGCTACTTTGCAATATCTGATTTTGGCTGATAAATCTTCTGTTTTTACTTGGTATTAATAATTACATCCTTATCATTACAGCCACAGATTTTGTCTCTTTGCAGTAGGCTTTAGAATATCTCTAATTTCTTATACAGTAATTATTATAATCAAGACATTATGATTGATGCAATAATTACAATAAGGGAGAGGATTAAACAGGAAGTGTTTAATAATAATTTTTTGTCAGTCAAGCATCAGGAAACAATAAGTTTGCTTAAGAGTGGCTTCACATGTAGTTTCCTTAAAAACATTAGCAGACTTTATGTTGGCAATTTGAAGAACAAAAAGGCTCTTTTTGCCCTGACCAGACAGGTAGTGATAGGGAAACTCTCTATCTTTTTTTTTTTTTTTCTTCCTGGCATGTTTTCTTTCAAAGGGAGATGGACAGGACCTGATTCTGTCATTTCCTCTTCCTGCAACATTTCGTACGGTGAGGTGGAATTAGTTGTCATTGCTCTGGTTAAATACCATCACAGAATCAGGAAAAAGATCTTTCGGCTTATTCTTCTGTATATATTAAATCATCTAAGATTCAAAGAATGTGTTTTTTAAATATGGAAATGTTTCCATCTACAACTTTCCCTAATACTCCCTTGTTCCTCACCACTACCCACAAAAAACCCCCACACTTTTTAGACCCTACTAAAGTCTTTTTGTCTTTCTAAATTATAGAGTTTAATTCTTATAGAGTATGTCATTAAGACTATTGTAGTCTATTGAGAAATACGTGTTTTCATTTTTAACAGTATGTTTATTTTGAGTAGTTCAGAAAATATAGCTTTGTAATAAACAGCCTTTTTTTTTTTTCCCTTCAAAGGTCATAAAACAGTCTTAGAGTTCTCTTGAGATATCCTTTTGATCTTTGTGTGAGACATAATATTTGTTTTTCAAAAGTTTTTAATTTAAAACAACAACAAAAAAGCTCAATAAAATCCAGCTGAACAGACAGCAGAAAGAAAAATATTTTTTAAACCATGATTAAAATTTGTAACCTATTGATAGTGCATAGTGTTCATGACCACCAGGAAATCCACTTACTAACATCTCTGTGCTAGAGAAAATGTGTGCCTAACTGGGTGTTTGTAGGTGGCAATAACAGTATGAGAGATACTGCTCAAGGGAGAACAGAAATATGTTATCTGCTTATTGTTAACATGGTAGACAATTTTAATACATAACATATGTATAATATTAACTTATATTCTTGCAGGCATCCTGCATCATTTTCCAGAAAGCAAATGGATAGCAGCATGTAAATTCTGATTCCATCTGATGAAAAAGAATTCATAGTTTGCTTTGAATTTTGATCATGGTGTTTAAGCATCCTCTGTTTTAACTGTGTACTAGCTATTTATGTATGCAGATTAAAAACCTGCTGATGTCCCTTTAGTGATTTTTAACTTCTTTCTAGTTTTAGGAGATACAGTAGTGTTTGTATACATCAGTATAGATACATGCAAGTGAAGCTGCAAAATACTGTTTTTAGAAATGTTCCTGTGAAACAAATTCTTTTTCAAGTGTCTGTTGCTTAAAGATCCACTAGCAAACTCAACACATCACTCTTGATTTAAGCAAGACTCAGTGCTAGCCATGAGTATGTCATGAAAGTGACACTTCAGGTTTTAAGGGCTGATATATTCATTCTAATGCTGTCCAACATAGACAACAGAGTAAATTAATCTCAGGTGCAACTCAGGATGACGCTGGAGATAAGTTTGTCCTGTTGCATTCAAAAGTGTGGCCTATTGTCTTTCAAAATCTATGGTCTTTTTTCTATAATATGCCTTTTAGCACAGATTGAATTCAGAAGATGATTTTAGAGTATTAGAACTCTTAAATTGCATTATTTTTTAGCATTGAAAATTTATCAGAGTAATTTATCTCATTTCCGTGCACAAAAGTCTTTTGTGACAAGGTTTCTGCAAGCTTCACAGCTGGGGAATCACTGAGTCATTTGTATGCTCAAGAGTCTGTGAAGTGTTCACTTTTTTTGCTGTATTTCTTATATTGTTGATGATATGTGATTGACAGATATGGTTGACTATTTAAGGTTCTGTTCCCTGACTGAATAGGTACAGTGAGTGAAAATTGAAGACTATCACTGTGCATGAATGCCACATTTCACTTGCAGAGTAGGCATTTTTCATTTCTACCTGTCATCCCCAGATATCTTTTCAGAACAGCTGTTCTGGCTGATTTGACTCCATTCACTAAATATCTCTTGCTGTGACGTTCTACAACAGAGAGACAATGAGGGCATTCCAATTTCACTTTTTTTTTTTTGTAACCATCATGTACAACACTATTTTATAGTCCAGAAACAATATTATATCAAATTATCTTCTACTTAACTGTGTATATGTGCATCTCTGTCTATATGTGGTATACATGGTCTATATGAGAATAGTTCACAGTTGTAAATGTTAAAGAAAGCTGCAAAATATATTGTCTAGCCATTTCCAGATTGAATGTGTTTAGGCTTAAAAAAATATGTATTAAAAAAACCCACTTTATTAATACAAAGACAAGAGGCAATCACCTTGACTCCACTAAGAGATCCTCACTGAAAAAGAACACTGTACAAATTTGAATAAAACTAAGTAAGAACAAAAGGTCTGTATATGAGAACAACCTAGGAATGTTACTTTCATTAATGGAGATCAGGGAGTAAAATACCTGCTTTCAAAATATGAAGTTTGTTTAGTTTCTCTGAAACCCAATATATACAAGATTTTGTAGGATCTCTTGCAGCACCTATTCTTTTGTTGAGGAAGTTGGTTAAGAGATTGGTCACCTGGAAAGATGGATATTAGCCCCAACTTCCAGTCTCCGAAGGATGTTATCAACACATTTCAGCTACAGCATACTGGCAGCAACATTAGAAGTAATCAGCACATGAACATACAGTTATAAGCCTGCAACTCCTAAATATACAAGCAAGTTGGTTTGTATTATTCACCTTGAGTGGCTTGCAACAGCACCGGTAGCATGGGTGGCAATGACAGAGGGGAGCCCAGGGCTGGTGGAGTTATAACCGCAGCAGGTGTTAGTGTCCTCAAGTATGCTGTAAATGTTAACAGTTTAATATGGGAGAAGTATTCGTTTAATTTGGAAGTTAGTGATCCATAAATATAGTGTTTCAAATTTTAACACTGTAAGTGTGGAGTTGGTATACTGAATGAACCTTGTAACTGGAAGAGACCTATTACTGACTTGTTTAAATCTTCTGGAGAGCAGCAGCTCCGTGCAGCTCTTTAACTTTCCTTTGAAGTAAAGGTCAAGTATACAATTTGCTTTTAGCTAGCCAGACAGAAGACTCTGCACACGTACAATGACTTGTGCTCTCTTTTATTAGAAGTCTTTGTACAGTACTCTGAAATTAAACTACTGCATAAGTTATGTTAAAAATATTTACTATTTTTACTGCTATTTTTTCAAAGGTGGTAGGTCCCTTGTTGGAATGCACAACTGTTCATATAGTCATGCATAAATGATCATGAGAGAAGAATCTGAAAATGAATTTTTCTTTTCAGTGAAGAAGTCCAATGGTACTTTGGTTCAATTTTCTCAATATTAACGTAGTTAACTGAAAGCCAGTTCTGTAGAGGTGTCACGCTCCAATATAAAGGAGGGAGATGAGGTTCTTAGATTATGTGTATATCCGGTGTGGGATTAAGAAGCAACGGTTCAAATGTTGGTCCGACCAGTTTATTACCAATATTGACCAGGGAGATGGGGAACGGGAACACTGTTAAGGGTGATGGGGAAGGGAAGGGAGCGATAGGAAAGATAGAAAAGAAGCAAGGATTTGTACAACGCAGGGATAGTCACCAGCCAGGATCCTAAGGGCGGTCCGGTTGCAAGCAGCTCTGATGGTCCGAGGCAGAAGAGCAGCGGTGGCAGAAGCGGGGAGAACAGCAGCAGCGACGGGCAGCCTTGAGCAGCAAGCAGTTGTCCTGGGGAAGCGGCACCGGGTCAGCACAGGAGGAAGCAGCGCGGGGTCAGCCCGGGAACAGCGTCAGTCAGCACCGGAGAAGCAGCGAGGGGCAAACCCCGACAGGGGCAGCAGCGAACAGTGATCAGCTCATGAGGTCTCTCCTAAGAGAAGGCCTCTCCGGGAAGCAGCGAACAGTGATCAGCTCGTGAGGGTTCAGATGGTAGAACACCTCAGAGGGGCGGCGAGGTCCAGGAGAAAGCAGCATGTCTCAGGCACCAGGCCCAGGAGGGAGTTTGTCAGCAGCAGGAATCAGCTCATGAGGTTTCTGATGGAAAAGCACCCAATCTCATGGTGGTCGATCCCTCTTTTAGCCTCCGCTTTTCTTGCCTACGTGACAAATCCCATGCTAGCGTGCCAGGCAAGCATCTCCTGAGATGGCTATCTCCCCACGGAGATGAGTACCACACAAAAGAGTGTTCAGCGGCCATTGAGCTGCAGCTTGTTGCCCCAGGACATGCCCATTTGCTTGTCCCTTAGACAAAGGATTTCGCAACCTTTGTCCAGGACGTGTTCGGACATGTTCATCAGCAAACTTTGAGGCAATGGTATAAAATGGTGTTCTCTTACAAGAAGGTTAAATCTATTAAAGAAAATTAACCAGTCATAGTCTAGAGACCATTTGTCTCCCTTTTTTCCTCTGTTTTACACAATCCTAAGTGACCTGGGAGATACCATTGTCATTTTGTTAAGAAACCTGAAAAAATAAATCTTGTATTACTTTTCTGGAAAAAAAAAAAAAAAAAAGAAATTGTGGAAGAACAAGAACTTATTAATTGCAATATGAACTGCTCTTTGACACTTAGTTCCTCATTCAAGATTTGCCTTCACATGATACTGCATTGTTTGGACTCTATTTTTCATCTTTTCAAAGAAATCAAAATGCATTGTGAAATCTTTAGAATGGTACATGTTAATGGGTACCACATGAAATCAGGCTATTTTTCTGTCTATGTATTTAAGGTGAAAGTAAACAAACTTCAGCTGTAGAGTTTAAGTGGGCATCTGAACTTTTTCTCATGAGGACAAAATATTACCAATATTTAAAAAGAGTGTTCCCAGTCTCAAATTGATTTGAGTAGTGTAGATAGGCCTCAATTCCAATGTTCTGTCATGATTAAGCTGTATAAAAGGATCTACTAAGTTTGCAAAGCAATAAGAAATTAATGTCAAAAAAGGCTAGAATGATACGTGTACCAGTAACTAGGGTATTGTCTGAATTAATACTTTCAATAAGTAATCATATTATAATCACTTTTCTTACTGACTAGTGTCTCTTATTTATTCAATAGAATTTGCTCGATGCTCACTTCACAGAAAGTTTTAGTAATTTAAGAATCATTGTTAACTATATGCTTTATTTCCTGCAAATTCTGTTCTGATAAGAGGATGAATTAATTTTCTTGTGGGCTTTGCTTTGCTATTGATTATGATTGTATCTGAGTAATGTAAAAGCATCAGTGTTTACCCTACAGAGTTTGACCCTGCTGGGAAAAAGAGAGATAAGTGATTAACAAGTATTTACTATGATAGAGAAATGCTGATTTTTGTTCATGTATTTATTTGGTCATGTTTTCTGTTGTGAATAGTACTGAATGAATCTTATCTGTTCCAGAGAAAACACCCTTTTATGAAAAATATTTTTCAGTCTAATTTAAAATGGAATATTAATATATTTACTTATTTATTTTAATCTTACCTCAAAAGAATAATACTGTTGCTGAAATGTTTGGAAAATGTGTGTTATGGATTTGACCAAATCTAAAAGGATCAACCAGCTACCCCATCTCAGGGAAGTCTCCTGAATTGCTTCATTTCCAGACAGAAGAGTGAGAGAGTGTACAGGCTTTTCCTGGGTCTACCAGCCTTAGTTTGTATGAAGAGCACTACTTCTTACGAGGTTCTCCTTGTTGTGATGCTCCTTTCACAGCAACTTCGGGATCCAGATATTCCCTTGTTATCCAAGCTAGGATCTTGCTGAAATACTCATCAGCTTTTACCCTGCTCTTGGCTTTCTTTTCTTTGGAAATCAAGATGTTTAGCAGGTGTGAAAAGGAGACCTAGGCCTGGGTCCAGTCAGTATCCTCAGCTCCCGATCTCTATGTTTAGACATAGCTTGAAGGTTTGCTATCATATTTCTGTGATGTACAACGGTGAGCCTAACCGTGGCTATCCCTAAGTACAGAGAATATTTCTGGAAATCACAGTTCTCAGCCAGAAAAATGGCATGACACTCAAGAAGACAAAAAATATTTTTATGGAGAATGTCTTGTCGTAATATTGAACATTTTTACAAAATAAAGTCTGTGAAAATTTAGATGTACATTTTAAATACTTACATGTGTAAGTACTTCCACAAGATTCATTAAGAAGCTTCTTCTTGTCAAAGTTTCAGACATGAGCAGGTGATACTATTTATTACTTAAAGAATAGACTTTCCAACAGTGATTGAAATGTCTGTAGTGAAAAGGAGAGATAAGCAACTTAAAACTGAAGTGTAAATAACTAGATCTGAATGAGGTATATGTATCACCAACAGGCATTTTTGATAACTGCAAACTGTTTTTCAAGTACTGGAAAAATTATAGAGAAGAAAGCAAATGTAAATTTTGTGTATGTGTAGGGGAACTTTAACCACTGAAGAGATCTTATAAAATATTTAAATACTCTTATTTTTTATCTACAGATTTAATTTCCCATAAAATGCATTTTCTCAGTACTTACCTGTCAAATATTCAGATGTTCTGGCTTTGTGTTTTATATTAAATTTTTATTTTTGTCCATTTGTATTTTAGGTTGCAAATCAAGAAGCTGTCAATATAATTTTGATTGATTTGGGGCACAGTATGCCTTCATTTCTTTTTTATGTTTTGATTGTAATTTACCACGACATAAAATTGCTTTGCATTAAACTACACTCATGAATCAAGACTCCTTTCCAGTAACTAGATCCATTTAAGGAATGAGTCCACCTAGAAGTCAAGTATTTTGTGTCAGTTTCAGTAATTATTGTTTAGTAAGAACTGGTACAATGTCATCATTAATTATTTCAAAACATAAGTGATTTAGCTAAATAGAATGCAAATATTAGTTCAACTTGTGCTGGCCAAATAACTTGGTAGAGATAATAGCTGAGGGTGTGTTGTGCCCCAAATATGTGTGTTTGTTGAATTGGGGGGGAGGTTTATTTAATTCTGTAATAGACTGTAACAGTATTTTTTAAGAAGAGCTCTGTTCATAAGAAATAATCCAGGGCTACTTTAGTTCTCCATCTAGGAAGAAAAGTAATATCTAATGAATGGAGTTCCAAGGTGCATTTAGATATGTTTTTAAAACATGTATACTTATATAAAAGTATGTATATATACATATATAAACATACACATATCTATATAAATAAATAAAATCTTCAAGGATGTATTCTCTTGCTCATAAAGTTGCCAAGAAAGGCAGATACATTAAAAAGAGATCCATTCAGTTGATTATTACTGAAAATAATGTATCTGTTATAACATATGTTTAAACAACATTGTTGAGCTTATTTTAATCAATGTTAATGTGGAAGATATTTACACTATGTTCATTAGGTGTCCATTAGTATCCATTACATAATGAGAATGGCATGAATTTGTGTCAGGGGAGTGTCAGGCTGGATATCAGAGCCTGTAGGGGTGCAACAAGGAAGACTAAGACCCTCTTGGAATTAAATCTTGCAAAGAAGGGAAAGGGTAGAAAAAGGGTGTTTTTTTTTTTTTTTTTTTTTTTTTTTAGCGTGTCAACAGTAAAAGGAAGACTAGGGAAAATGTGGGTCCCCTACTAACTGAGGCAGGTGTTCTTGGTAACAGGAGATACTGAGAAGGTGGAGATGCTGAATGCCTTCTTCGCTGAAGTCTTCAGTACTCAAGAAAGAATACTAGACCCTGGAGATAAGAGGGAGAGTCTGGGGAAAGGAAGACTTCGATTTGGTTGAGGAGGATTTGATCAGAGAGTATATAGTTAAAATCAGTACAAACAAATCCATAGTCTCTGATGTGATGAACCAGGTGTGATGAAGGAGCAGGCAGAGACAATATCTGAACTGCTCTTTATTGTCTTTGTAAAGCCTTTGGTGAATGGGAGAGGTGCTTGAGGCTTGGAGGATAACTAATGTCATTTCAATCTCGCAAAAAAGGCAAGAAGAAAGATCTGGGAAACTACAGGCCAGTCACCCTCACTTCTGTACCTGGAAAGGTGATGGAGAAATATGTTCTAGATATTCTCTCCAAGCAATTGGAAGAGAAGATTATCAGGAGTGATCAACATAGACTGACCAAGGGGAAATCATGCTTAACCAACCTGGTAACCTTTTATGATGTCATCACTGGCTGATTAGGTGGGGAGAGCAGTGGATGTTGTCCACTTTGACTACAGCTAGGCATTTGACACCATCTCCCACAACATACTTGTTGTGGAAGTGTGGGATAGATGAGTGGATGGTGAGGTGGATTGAGAGCTGGCTGTCTGGCAGAGCTCATTTGTTGTCATCAGTGACACAGTCTGGTTAGAGACCTGTAACAAGCAGCATTCCCCAGGGGTTAATGCTGGTCTTGTTCAAAGTCTTCATCAATAACCTTGATGAATTGATAGAGTCCGCGCTCAGGAAGTCTACTCATGGTACAAAGCTGGGAGGAGTGGATGACACAACAGAAGGCTGTGGTAGCATTCAGTGAGACCTGGACAAACTGAAGAGTTCGGAAGGGAGGAACCTGAAGGGGTTTAATAAGGGCAAGTGTAGAGTCTTGCACCTGGGGAGAAATAAATGCATGTATCAGTTACAGGTAGGGGATGACCTGCTGGAGAGACACTGCAGGGAAGGACCTGGGTGTTCTGGTGGACAACAGGAAAGCACTGAGCTAGCAGTGTGCTCTTGTTTCCAAGAAAACCACTGGTATCCTGGGGTGCATTAAAAGGAATGCAGACAGCATGTGCCCTGGTGAGGCCACATTTAGAATACTGTGTCCAGTTTTGGGTTCCCCAGTTCTAAAAAGATGGGGATCTCCTGGAAAGCAGTCCAGTAGAGGGCTGCAAAGATGATTAAGTGTGAGGAAAGACTGAGTAATCTTGTATTGTTCAGCCTGGGGAAAAGAAAACTGAGTGGGGATCTGATAAACATTTATAAATATCTAAAGAGAGATAGAAAATAAATGGAAAGACAGTAGAGCAAGGAGCAACGGCCTAAAACTTGAACACAGGAAGTTAAATACAAACATGTGGAAGAACTTATTTGTGAAAAGGGTGACAGAGCACAAGCATAGATTGTCCAGAGGGGTTGTGGAGTCTCCTTCTATGGAGATACTCAAGACCTGACTGGAAATCTACCTGTGCAACCTATTGTAGAGTACCTGCTTTAGCAGAGGAGTAGGACTCAGTGATCTCTTGAGGTCCTTTCCAACTTCTGTAATTCTGTGATTCTGTCCCTTCCAACCAAAGACATTCTATGATTCCATCATTTATCTCAAGAAATATTAACTTAAATGTCCCAACATTATTTTTTACATGAATATTCTCAATATCTTGTACCAGTTTAGTGTAGTTGAAGTATATAAGGTTATGACTACTGGTTGGTTATTTGTATTACCATTTTCAAATCTTTGTATGGAAAACACAGGAACAAGTATTTTTTTCTCTTCACTTTAAATATCTTATGCCATTTCTTAAGTCTCCATTCTCAGAGCTGAGGTCCAGACTCAGCTCTGTCTGACCCAGAGTTGTATCCAAATCACCCAAATGGAGATTCCAAGATCAAGGATCACTACGGCCATATGTCATGATCATCTGCTCAGTCTGTATTTTTCTGTTCCTTGTTGTTGGACTTTGGAACTGGCTGATATATATTCTGTCAGCAGTCACATCAGATAACATCAGAAGATAGTTTTCAAAGCCCATTATTGACAGCAGAAACTGAACTTGCTGCTAGAAGTCTTGCTGCCTGTGGTACAGCAAAACTAAAAATTGTGTCTTCTTGAGACAACTAAAAAGTAATCTTCAAGTTTTTCGCTGACTTATATGAAAGTAAAAGATCATGCTTCTTTTACTCACTGTGAATATGTGACAATAGACAAGTTTCCATTTAAAGGAGGCACTTTAAAATAAGTCTAAAATATGAAAATTTCCAATTCTGTCTTATCCTTACACCTCTGTGAAGCTGCCGGTTTCTGTCTCGTGAATGTATACAGTTTGCTTATGAAATATTGTCGAGGCACAAGGACTGACATCTTTCAAAGACTGCTTTATAATGAAGGATGACATTGTCATTCCATTTTTTTAACTTGGCCTCTTTGATGGCTACAAGATTTTCTTAGTAGAAGAAGTACATTGCTTTAGAATATGTCTCAATTGGGCTAGCCTTTCAGCTCTCAGAGGAGTAACTAGAGCTCCCCTAATGTTAACAAAACATGTATCTGACAGGTGAACTGATGCCCCAGTCTAGGTAAAAGGTATTAAGTACCAAGTTATAAAAATTTTAGGGAGCTCTCAAGAAACAACCAGTCACTTCATTGTAAAACAAGATTTTTGGAGCATATGACAGTTAGCTATAACGAATGTTCTTTCTGAGCCTAATAGAGAAGTGTTATTTTTCCCCCCAACAATGTTTAACTTCAGTTAAACATACTAAGTTGACATTTGCCTGCAATTTCCATGGATATGTATTGAGAAACTCACTCCCTAAAGGGAATTTGAATGACTACAGGATCATCAGGGACTAAAATGTCTTGTTTTCATTAGTCCTTGTAATGAGTTTCACTGTTGTCTTCCAATGACTGGAAAACAGCTCTCATAGTATCTGCTCTATTTTCTGTTTCCCGGCTTTCTTTAGAAGCTTGAATAATATTTTCTATGAAAAACAAAATTAAATAAATTTCTGAATGAAATTCCAAACATTAACCATTATCAAAAAATAAGGTGATTTAAGGTTCTCAACTAAAAGGTCCTAGTTGAATGCAGTTACTCTTTTATGTCCTTTATTACGGTGTAACCTAATAAACTCAAGAAATGTCTAAACGTTAACAGATATAAATCATCTGGTCTCTAAATCTGTGCATATCCTGCCTGTAACTGACATCAAGACTGGTGTCAGAATTATTATTATTATAAAGTTATGGGGAGAGACCAGGATAAGAGTTATCCAAATAACAGATTTTTTTTTAATGTTCTGTTCTGTGCAGCCATTATTAGAATTTTAAATCATTAAAATGACTAACTTACTGAAGAGACAATACAGTGACAAACGTTGCCTGTCATTTGTGTTTCTGACAGTAGGTGTTTTCTCTGAAAGCACAATTAATAAAGTTAGATGAATTATCTTGGCCAAGGGAAACATTAGGTTTAATATCATAATTATTCATTTAAATGTCTTGGACTTCCCTAGTTTATAGCCTCGGGTTTACAGAAGCAGCCACGTGGTCGAATTTTTATATACTACAGAGTGTGAATGATTTGGATTTCTCAGTTTCCTGTAGTCTCTACATCCCTTCAAGAAGTTGAGAGTGATATTTTAAAGATGATGATCTTCTCAAATACTGATAGACAAGATGTACAAGTACTACAGAAAGATTCCACTCTTCATTTCTGAGCAGTAATTTCAGCACAACTATCATACACTGAAAAATTTCTTACTAACAAGTGATGACAAGACCCCAGTTTGCCCTGATTATTGAAGTGGAGCCATCTGTATCTTTTCCTTAAAGTGAGAGTGCTGAAAATCACCAAAGGCTTTCCAATTATTAGAGCTCTGTTTTATTAAGGACAAGGAACAAGGAAACATTTGAAATATAGAAAAATCAGATTTGCTGGGTTAGACGTATTTAAACAAAAATAGTACATTTTCTTTTTATTCCCAGTCCCTACTTACTGTATTCTTCAAGGGCAGGATCTTTCCTCAAGTCCTTATCTGAGTCTAGCAGTTTCCAATGAAATTTTTTCTCTTATGTGTCATGAAGATAATTATATCTTTTCATTCTATTGTTCTGGATAAACTTTACATCTGTTTGGCAGTAGGTTTCCTCTCCTGCAGTTCAGAATGTTTCCTCCAGCTGATTATCCTTAGTGGCTTCAAGGACAGCTCCATCTCCAACACTAGTGCAGTTCTCACTGATCTAGAATAAACAAAGGAACAGGCAGCTTTTCTCTACAATGATCAACACCATTTTTGAGAACAAAACATGTCAACTATGGTCAAGCCCATAAATTATACAAGCCAACACTGTCCTTCCTTCCTTCCTTCC
>VXAB01005359.1:0-13838 GCA_013399175.1 Odontophorus gujanensis
TGGGTTTGAATGCTGGGTGGTCCCATGTGAAGCTGAGAGCTGGACTTAATGATCCTTGTGGGTCCTTTCCAACTTGGGATCTTCTGTGATTCACCAAAGGGTGGTTTATACAAAATGTCATCTACTGGAAGGGCTTGTCATGAGCAATGTGGTTATGAATCATAGAAAAGCCTCAACTACAACCCAGATATCCATGAAACATGAAAATTCAGCTCAGGGTCTCTTCTAGGGAGCAGTTCATCTCCTGGGTCTGTGCCTTGCCTTCCTGGCTTGTGGCCATGTGTATAGGCCGGTCAGAGCACAGAGCAACTTCACACAAATGCAAGCTTTTCTAAACCCAGCAGTGCTGTGGAGCACAGAAGAGGCTTTGCAGGACACTATTAGTGGAATGTACCCTGGGGTTATGGCATTTTAGGGAAGAGCTGTGGTTGGAAAGAGGTGGGAGTTGGGCAAAAAGCAAGTCTAGAAATCTTGGGAAAAAAATGACCTCAAGCTATGGCTGCCGAGTCACGGTTAGGGAGAAGTGTGTTTAACAAGTTCCCAAGCATTTCCCGAGCCTCCATTTCTGCATGGCCGTGTCTTGCCCCACCACCAGGTTAAGATGAGAGAGCTGCCTGTGGAGGAGAGCTCCTCATACTGCAGTTTCTGGTGAAGATTTGGCCAATAACACAAAGAATGGCCCAGTGAGGCGAAAGCCCCGCACTGCGGTGAGGAGGGGGTGAGGTGATATTGGCTGGAGCCAGCCTATATGGTAAGAATGATTTGTTCCTAGGGTGGGACAGTCTTAGCATCACATTCAAAGTTCAGAAGAGGTGACAAATGTTCCCAAATAACTTATTCAAAGAGGAGCCGGATCTGTGAAAAGGAATAAATGAGACATATAAAACAGAGCGGGTGACGCTGAATCCGTTTGATCCTATGCCAGCAGCAATCTGAAATAAAATTGTTAAAATCCATCAGTGGGACAGACCAGTGAGAGATTTATTACTACATCCTCAAAATACCAAATTTTATGCTTCTAATTTTACAATAAAACCACCCAACTCTTCTATGAAAATGTCTCACCAAATATTTGCAAGTACAGTCACATTAATTTCCATATTATAACCTGAGTTCAGGGATGTGGTAGAGCGGGACAGTTCTTTGTGGGACAATTTAAAGAGCAGTCTTTTGAACCTCAGGAGAGGTGACAGTAATTTTGTTAACATTTCATCGAATGGTTCTTTTCTGCATCAGTGCTTAACACTGAAATGTACAAACAGGCAACCTTCTCCAACAGGCTCTTGTTCCAAGGGTACCTCTTCTATGCATCCTCAAACTGCCTGGGAACATCTTTGTTTCTCTTTGATTCAAAGATGTTGTGCAGCTTCTGAATCACAGTCAGATGCTGGTTATTTATTTCTTATTCTATTCATTTTGGTTAGATACAAAATACAAAGTATGTCTGCACAAACTCAGCCCCCCCCCCCGGGGTAGTTTGGTAGGAGCTAAGGCCACTGCTGAGCACCCAGCACTTGTTGTGTCTGCTGTGGGAGCACAGGGGCTGTGTGGTAGGACTGCATGCTGTGATTTGTACAAACACTGCAGAAGGTCCGAACTTGGCCTGAAACTGAGCCATGTGCCAACCAAAATCTTTTAAGAAACCTAATTATTATTTTTTTTTTTTTTGTGGAAAACATAAGTGTTAAGAACAGAAGAGAACAGTGAAGACCATGAGTTCCTTCCCTCCGTAAGAAAATAAAACAGAAGGTAAAGGCTGACATTGTCATCAGAGCACAAGCAACAATCTTGCAGGAGATGATGGGTAGGGTAAAAGAAGCTGAGAGAAGCCTGATTTATGTTTGTTGTTTTGGAACAAGTGGTAGCTGGTACAAAGAGGTGCACAGATGAACACAGGCACTGGGGTTTTGCTGCGGAAAGACCAGAACTGGGAAGGCAAAGGCTTCAGGTGAGGCAGGCAGGATATTGAGTTGATCTCCTGCGTGATGGGGAGGATGTTAACAGGTTTTCTGGAAGATTTACATTCAGGAATATCTGACACCCTTGTAGAGGGTGACACCTGAACCAGCCATTCATCCTGATTCAAAGGTGACCTGGTCAGGTTTTAATACTCAGATTTGGCTGCACTCCTGGAAGATGTCTAAGTCCCCGCTGTTCAGCAAATCTCAGTTTAAAAACAGAAAATATGTACCTAAAGTGCCTGGCTGCTATGGAGGAGGAATGCCTATCAAACAACGAGAGCAAAGCAACTGGTGCAATACTGACAGCGAGGGTCTCCAGAAAGTAGGAGGCTTTGACACAAAATGTTAATTTCCCAACCGTGGGTCTGGATATTCACTGCTGTAAAGACTTCAGTGTCAGTCTGTGCTGGCCTCCTGAAAAGGTTAAAATTCACCGTTCTGCCATTCTAGCCAAGGCTATTATGCTTTCTATTTTATTAGCACAAAAAGTACCTTTAAAATTGAAGAGATAATTCTTTATCTCTGCAAGTTTCATTTAGAGCCATGGCTCAATATTTCCTTGAGAAATTTGCATACTTGGAAGCATCTCCTACATGACAATCCCTGCAGATGAAATGCATTGTTGATATAGTTTATTATCCCAGAAGATCATATCATGGTTAAGGTTTGTATGTGGTACATCAGGAGAAAAATACGGAAGGGTTGAATTGGAGTAGATTTTCATTCTGCCAGGTATATTGCTGAAGTTAATGAAAGTCAGTTAGACATACATTTGGCTGCCATCGCTAACTGAATAATCCAAGTAATAACAGAGGCATCTATTTAACTCCTGATGAACATGAGTAATTTCCATTATCTTAAAATGTGTAGGAGTTATGAGTTATAGGTACAGAGATTGCCCAACACTTTTTCGTTATTATATCTTGTTGTCAGTTGCTTATGCATTTGCCAAAGTATAATGCATCAAACTGAAACTTCCTATGCTGGGTATCAGCCTCCAGCTGATTTCTTTTGCTTTGTTTTATTTTTGTTTTGAAAGTTTTATCTAGAATAGTGCATCTGTATCCAAGAGCAAGGTTAGGGGAAAGTATGTTATTTTGTCTATGTTAATCCAAAGTCTTTCAAGCATTTCTTTGAGGAGATGTTTTACCTCCATACACAGAACCAAAGAGCAACATTTTGGCAGAAAGAGTCAACCAAGCAGGAGAAATTTGCTTTTCAACACATTTGGGAAATTATTCCCCAATCTGGACCACGTGTAAGCATAACTTATCTTTGCAGTTTGTACATGCTTGGTAGAGACTTGTTGAATTCAGACATCTAAAAATCCCATCTCTGCCGGCCACGTTCCAGCTGAGAACCGCAGAAATGTCTCTGTGGTTGGTCTCCAAATAAAAGAGCTTGCTGTAGACTTCCTCCCTGCCCAGGAGAGACAAGGTCTGCTGTGTGTGCCTGTGCAGCAACAGGGATGAGAAGGGAACCGGGTTTACTCGCGGAGGAAGAAAGAGATGTTGGTTATAAGAGATAGACTGAGGAGGGAAGGGAGCAGTGCGATGGAAACAGGAGAGTGATGGCAGAGGAAAGGGTCAGCACAAAAGGGTGCCTGCACCAAGGGGCTGGGCTGGAAGAGGATGGCACCAGGCAGAGGAGGCAGAGCATGTGGGTGATGCCCAGAGTAGCCAGGAGCAGCCAGGAGGAGAGGGGCATGGAGATGACCCTGCCAAAGACCAGGTAGAAACTGTCTGTCATGAGGCAGCTGAGTTCTCTTCCAGACCTCGGAATTACACCACTGATTGTAAGGATCCACGTTCCTCTACTGTCTGCAAATAGCTACAGGAAGATGTCTGTGTGCCCCAGCACTCTGCATGGGCTTGTCAACATAAATAATGCCTGTACTGCAAGAGGTGATGCTGCTGGGAAGCTCTGTGCAGCTTTTTGATGCAGAAGTTGAAAGCTATGGAGACAATGACAAGACTGTAATTACAGATGGTATCAGAAGGCATTAGCTGCAAGGGCAACCTTAATTCAGATGTTTCTCAACTCTGAGCACTTAGCTTTGTAGTTCTTATAGCAAAGGTTTTCTTATTTTTTCTCTTGAAATATAATGTGTGACATGTCACAGTTTGTATAGCAGATTTCTACTGTCTATCCCTGGAAATCCTTACCTAGATGAGTAAAGGTCACTGGCATTAATGAACACCACTTCTTACCTCCTAACTTCTGTGAGTAAACATACTGCAAGACCTCCCCATATCATATACTGTGCATGTTAAGATTAGTCCAGATTTGTATGTAATTGAGGGAAGAATCCTAACACAGTTTCTGCTTCCTGCTTTACAGTTCACATTTAAATAAATAAATAAATAAATAAATAAATAAATGTGTACGTATATGCAACATAAACATATTCCAGTTGGAAGCAGGCATCTATGTCAAGCTTCATCACAGCTGTTTGTTGTTTTTCCTTTTTGCATTTCTGTTTCTGTCTGTTGCTGTTGTTTTTACCTTCTCTTGATGGAACAGGATCGAGAGCCAAAAAAACAAAACAAAGATGTGTCCAGGTCATGCTTGTTTCAGCATAATTATTCCAATCTCAGGATATACATCCTGTGAGCATCAAAACAAATTAGTCTGCAGAACAAGGAGAGTCTGACTGTTTCTAAGAGAAAATGCAGCTGGACTTTTTATGTTAGAAAAAAAGCTTCATTTTCATGTTTCAGGTTTTTCTTTCTTTTGTGTGTGCACATAACTGCAAAACCATCAAATATCTAGAAGAGATTACTTACTAGGGATAAAGTGAAATAATCACAGGTGTCCTTCAGCACTCATACAGCAGTCAGGCACCCAGGTGAGGGGAAGAGCTGCCACCTACAACCATGGACCGTGGGGTGAGGGCTTCTCCTGACTGGCTTCCATGGCAGGCTGGAGAGCTCCTCAGTTACAGTGTCAGAAATCAAAGGATGGGACACAGATATTCTCGGTAATGACCAGCTTTCTAATGATAGTAAAAGGGGAATTATGCAGTGCTGCAAGCAAAGGACAAATTCTGAATGAGAGAAAATGAGTTCAAAGCATGTGATTAAATAGTGGTAGGCTTAAGGTCTTAATTCTCCTCTCACACTATGCAAAGCAGGGGTAATTCATTTGCAGTCAGTGAAGCTACAGAGATGTAAAATGGCATTGGAGGAGAATCAGGCCATTGTTCTCCGCAAAATTCACTGATAAGACATTAATTACTAAAGAGAAAATGCCATCAAAAGGATTTTAAATGCTTTGCAGAACTCAGGAGACAAACTCATTAAATGCTATGTCGTATAGGGAATTAGTTCCAAATTTGTGAATGCAGAGAAGGCAAATGCTATGCTATAGATAAATGAATGATCACTTTGAAAGCCTGAGTCAGAAGGCTTACTTTCTGTAGGGGAGGGAGCCTACCCCACACATTACATCCAGAGATGTGAAACGATTCCAGATAAAATAAATCACCCTGAACCTTGGTCCATCTTATGTGCTGAATCCCAGCCAAGCACAGTTGTTTAAGGTTTGTGAAAGTTCACTGGACTCTGCTTCCTGCCCAGCCTGTCTCCCTTTCCTCCCCTCTATTCCCAACTCTTGTCTTAGGTCAAAACAAGCTTGCAAGCAGAACAGTTAAACACCAATGCAATACCATCGTGTGCAGTCTTCCTATCTGAACACACCATTGAAGTGCTGGAAATCTCACAGGACAGAGCAGTAGAAGATTTGTAAGCAAAGAGTGCAAACACAACCTTGTCACAGGATACAACACCATGTGACCTGGCGACTGCATGTCCTGCATCCTGCTGGGGATACTGCGTACTGAGTAGTGTCCAGTCCACTGTCAAGGAGGCCTTGAAGAACACCTCTCCTTCTTTCTCTTATGGCAAGATACTTGGGTGTCTTGGAACTGAGGCCCGTGTCAGGCTGTGTGGTGTGGTATGGCAAGCAGCACAAGAGGACATGTTTTTCATATGAGCTGAGATGAAGCGTTGATATATATCCCCTTCCCTTGACTAGGAGAATACATTTCAAACATATGGACTCTGTGCAACCCTGTCCTATGATCTGGTGAAAGACTACATTCTTGTCCCAGGATCTCTGTGAAGGGGAATGGCCTTTTGAGTGTCCCTGCATCCTGGTTTGATCCTGTAATCATTGTTTGAGTAGTTGGTTTTGACAGTAACAAAATAGAAGAAGGTTCAGACTATGTCCTTGGCATCACTGTGTAGTGATCACACTTTGGGATTGGTGGCTGGAGCTCAAATGGATTATTCAGTCACTGAAGATACCAGAGGGTATCCTCTATGGAATGACAGGAGTGGTTTGCTGACTCACAGGAGGACACATCCACCAGGGCAGCAATGGGCAGGGCTGGAGGACTTGTATTGTCATCCCCATCCACCTAGTATATCTGCACTTCACAACCCTAAGTGCCACAGAGATTAAAGATACCTAGCCATGGTAAAAGTAGTCATGATGACAGTCTCACTCCTTAAAACAAGGACAATTCGTGCATTGGCCAAAGAGTGCCCTGCTCATGACTCAACAGCTGGTGCTGTGGCCTTGCAGATGTCACATACAACTTGAGTGACACAGCTAGGCTGGGTGCTCTTCTGCTACCAGGCACCTCAGAATTCTCCTGCTCCATGTAGTGTTTACCTTTTCACATTTTGAATGCGCTTAGTTGAAGATCTGTAGCTACCAATCTCATGGTTTAGTTCTGGGCAATAATGCAGAAGATACACCCAGATATTTTTTGTTATCTATCCTTCTCCAGTCAAGGAGATCAAGTGCATGTGACCACAGATGCATGTGGACAGTCAATGGAGGTGCAAATTCTTAGACACAAAATGAGGAATGACCCACAGGTGTCCAGCCACACAATTAGAGAAAGGTAGAAGTTTTGGTTGTTGTGTTACAGTAGTGGAGTTAACTGTTAGGACTGGTTAAGACTGTGGGTGACAGAGAAAAGTGTAGCATCATCAGAGAGCTGCAGGGCATGAGGTCTTCAATGCAGAGGGCTGCTGGCTATGTGGGGTGCATGGCCTGGACTGAGCTGGGTGTCTCCAGAGGCAGCATGAGCACACAGTTATAGATTCATAGATTCATAGATACATAAGGTTGGAAAGGACCTACAAGATCATCTAGTCCAACCATCCTCCTATCACCATCCCTACCCACTAAACTACTAAATCAAATCCCTTAGCACCTCATCTAAACGCTTCTTGAACAGCGCTAGGGATGGTGCCTCAACCACCTCCCTAGGCAGGCCATTCCAGTGCCTGACCACTCTTTCAGAGAAAAAGTTTCTCTGAAAATAGAAAGTTATGGTTTAGAGAATAAGCCAGAGAAGGTGTGAGACACCCAAAGGTTTCTCCAGAAGTTAAATGATATATCAAAAAATAGAAAGGCTTAGAAGCAGCAGCAGTGGGTTTAAATCGTCATCCCTGCTAACCCTCTGCTCCAGGGCTGGCTGGGAAAGTGCCCCTCTCCAGCAGCACATCACAGATGCAGGGAGCCCTAGCAGAGGGAGCGTCCTTTCTGAGTAGAGTACCTGCAATACAAATCTCCATGGGATCTCTTGTATTAAAATATTCACACTAAACTGGGGAAGATCTCAGAGATATATTTTTACTGCATTTGCAAAGGCATCTTTTCAAAGCAGGCCAAATAGTGAATTAACATTATGAAATAAATAAAAAAAAAATAGAATTAACAGCCAGCATCAAAGTCATATCTGCACTTCTGCAGTGTCCGATCACTGGGCATCAGCTTGCTGGAACTGTGTCCGTTCCAGTGTTTTGTTAAAATACTGCATTGGGAACAGTAATTAAACAGATTCTGATGATGGTTTTTAACACATGCCAGCTGGCTCCCAGCCAGCGTCAAAGCAGAAACATTGTGCAAACTCATGGTCAATGATGACTTTGATCTTTGAAGGGCTTTGTAGTGGCGGAAGGAAATGGGAGGATAGGAGGGAGGGAGAAGGGTGTGAGCAGTGGGGAGAAAAAAGAGTAACATGCACTGCAGTGAGAATCATCTCCTGCACTTTGGCCAAGATGGTGGGTGCTTTCTTCCTTCCCCTCTTTTACCATGTGGGGCAGTAAGCAGAGTCATAAACATTATTATAAAGGCCCTGGTTTTTAGTGATAACCCATATGAACAACAGGACTCCCTTGAGCATTTCCATATGTGTGCTGTTGGGAGTGCTCTGGGACTGACTGCCAATGCATGCATGCAAGATCCGGCCATGCCAGCCTCTTAATGTGCAGTGGACCTTGGACAGTTCTGGAGCTTGTCAGGATAGAGCCTTGGACAAAGGAAGTGGAAGCAGTCTTCTGTGGCCAAGAAAGTTGTAAACACCCTGGTATTACAATTAGCTGCTCACGGACTGCTTGAAAAACTACAGCAGCTCTTAAGGCACAAGGAAAATTGTTGCTTCTGTCCCATCAAGTTCAATGCCTAGCTGTCCCATGAAGAGATGCAGAGGATTTAGGTAGGTGGTGTTGCTGATTCCCAGAGCTGGCTGCGCCTTTGTCAGCAGTGAGCCCATGTTCCCTAGCTGTGATGGAGGACTCTGCCTGCTGGTGCTGGCTGATGTGGCCCTCACTTCAGAAATCTCAGCTGGTTTTGCTCATAAATATTCTTCAGAAATTCTTTACAGAAGTACAATTATTTTGACAGTTCAATCTGCAATGCTTCCGTAGTAGTGCAGGAAAGCTGAAAACCACGCAAATGTCTTCACACTGAAAAAGAAAATCTTTATTTCCCTTCCAAATTCTTCACCTATGATGACATTTACAACGTTTCCTTCTTTCTTCTTTTCTGTACTGAACATTTTAAAATCATTAACTTCCAGCTCTTGAAGAACACTTGTAGCAGCCCAGGGGTTTTGGTGTGACTCTTCAGAATTTCAGAGGAGAACAAAGTCCTTAATGAGTTCTCCTGCACTTTTGCATACACAAAAGATGCTGTCAGTGAGAATAACCTTTATTTTAGTTTGATGGCTCCTGTAGAAAATGGAGTTAAATATCTAACCTCACATCAGCTGAGTTCCATAGTTGTTCATAATCATCTCTGTGCACTCCTCACCTGATGTAATTGCAAGGTATGGCAGCTCAGCATGAATCTGGAGGGGGATTTTTAAAGCTAAAGCATCTACTACACAGCTGAATGATAGTAGTGCAGTTTTGCATCTGAGCCTCAAGAAAAAAGTATGCTGAAAAAGATAAGAGTGCTGTTCACAGGACAGAGCCTCGCCCCGCTGCGAGGAGGAGACCTTGGAGTGTGAGTACAGGCAGTCTGTTAATCAGCCTTGCCTTTTGTACCAATCAGATCCTCTGTGCAGACACATCTAATTGATTTACAACTGACTAATAGCAAGCAAACTGATGTCAGTTCTAAAGCAGTTTATGTCTGCATAGCTAGCTAGTCCTTTTAATTAAAATCTCATTAATTAATGTCATTTTTGTGTTTATGCAAAACATATGTCCATTTACAAAATAGGTTCCTCTGATAGCTCACCTTGAGCTCTGACAGCAGAAATGGCACTGAATCTCCCAGCAGTACTCCGAAGTACATGTGTTGTGCTCCGAAAAAGATCCTGGCAACTACATCCTCCACAGGCTTATGGTAAGATGTGTACTCCTCTGATTTGCCTCACATAGCGTGAGCATCCTTCGTGTTGAGTGTGTTTGGGTGCTAAGGGAGGAAGCTCAGAGGTTCTGTACATACAGAGATACATGGTTTCCACCATAACACAGGAGATGGTAGTAAATAATGTACTCTGCAGTAGGTGCCTGCTCTGACTGCAGTAACTTCATCTCTTTCTGTCACACAGTGAAGTCCCTCTTATAGCAGCCAGCCCTGGGAGAGCAGAGGCCTGACTGGTACCTGAGCAGCACAGGCACACCTGTGCTCCTGCAGGCAACCACACCAAAATATCACCACGTAAGCATGTGCAAGGCTTGCACTGGGCTGAGGAATGAGACCACATGTGCAGCTAGGCAAAGCCCAATGAGAGCAGCATCTCATTACAAGCTTTCCGTACTGACTCATCTATTATTTTCCTGAAGATTCCGACATGGTGTGATCCAACTAGGGTCGCCGTTTTCATTGGAAAAGTGGGTTATTGCCATCCTTGTTCTGCCAGAGCACTGCTCTGGCCATGTGAACAGCAAAGGGGAGTTCCGAGGAGACGTTTAGTCACAGCTTTGTTGCTCTCTGCAGTTGAGTTTGATGGCTCCCAAAAAGTGACTCCTCCCTTAACGAGTCCCAGGGGATTCAGTTGTGTACTTTTTCAAGATCTGTGATGCACATATGTATCTCTCTGGCATCCTCCCAAATCTTTTCAAAGATAAAATGTGAGATGAACATCTGGTTCATGCTATTACAAATCTTTATTAAACTGTAATTTCTACTCCAGAATAGCACCATCTGCCACAGCTTCAGACCGTGTTTTCTAACGTGGATTTTCCTTCCGAAGTACACGATTAAATAAGTCTTTAACTGTTTTAGTCCTCAGAATTTCTTGAGATGAAAAGTACAGTGACAGTAGCAGGCCACAGGAGTTTATTTACTTCAAAATCCTACATTATTATTTAACATGGTAAGAATCCTTATTATCAAGGATACCAATTCTGCTTCACATTCAGAAGAGCTCACTCAAGCATTCTGATAAATCCATTGCTGAGGGCTTTGATCCTTTCTCAGCAGCTTAGAGCACTGTGTCTTCAAGCCTCGATAGTCACGGAGTGGATTTTGCAGAATATCCTTTGCTTCTCATAAAAATTTTTGGAAAAGAGAGCTTGTTACAGATATATAAAAAGACAATTTCATTTTCACCAGTTAAGCCCATGCCTTTACAGTCCCTCTTCTTTGTTCCAGGAGTACTCAAAAGCCAGGAGAGGTGGCACCTCTGAGATCCCTGCTCACTCCTTCAAAGGGAACACGATCTCCAGCATTCCTCAGGAGCAAGGCACAGTCCCGAGTTAGCTATTTCTTTCCGATGATGTTTGGAGATTCACCTCTCTCCTTTCAGGAGCTCAAGTATAGAGAAAGATTATGGTCTTCTAGACTCTTAGGTCCATGTCTAAAGCAAATCTAAGTAACCTTTATTAAGAGACTAAATTCAATTTGCTGTTTTGGTGTTCCGGCACCACATCAATAAGAAGCTGTATGGGCATTGTCATGTATTCAAGAATCAGACTTGCAGAGCAATGAACACTTTGGACCTGGCAAGTGGGGAGTCCATCTCCATGCAGATTAGTGTGGGTCCTTTTTGCCTAAAGAGACCCCCAAATCCTGAATTTCTACCTGTCAACCGCAAAAGAAGGATGAATGAACTCCAGTAGTCTTGTTTTCTGTGTGGGTGCTGAAGCACTGGCACAGGTTGCCCAGAAGCTGTGGGGTCTCCTCCCTGGGGATCTCCAGAAACCACCTGGCTATGGGCCTGGGCCCCTTGCAGGGTTTGGGAGAGATGGCTCAAAGAGTCCTTGCCAGTTTCAGCCATTGTGGTAATCTATGATCCTGTGAGCACCACACGATGATGCTTTCCTCCCCCACAGTGAGGTCTGAGAGCAGCTCCACACACCCCCACCTCTCTGTGATGGTGAGATGTAGTGACACCCCAGGTGAGATAGCTGGGACATTTTTGAGCCATAGTCCAACACAATACAGTAGAACTAGAAGCAGAAGCTCAGGTCCAGCCCTTCTGGGTTGCACTCACTGTCTTCCTATCTCCCACAGCAGTTTACTTGTGTTTATGATAACAACAGCATCAAAAAGGCATAGAAAAGAAATAACGTGACCATGATACAACTCTCTGGTGAAACTCTGAAAGGATGTATCTGCCCACTATACTTCAAAAATTACATTTCCAATCTGAAACTGCTCTTTGAAGACTACTAAAAGGATGTACTGAACGGTGACAACGTAGAAGATAAGGTGTATGCCTTTTTAATGGAAATCAGAGATTAATCCCAAATGTGCTGCTGATGACATAAGAGTACTGTAAAAAATACCCTTGGGACCTAGAAATGATTTAGAGATTTTCCATTAGAATTACAGCTTTGTAGGTGAAGGTTCCCATCTGTACGAGTTTCACAGCAATTCTCCTGAAAGTGAAGGTCAAGCAGGTGGGAACTGAGGCTAATGAGAGTGGTAAGCTTTGCTGGGAGCCAGAAGTGACTTGGGGAAGGTATGGCTGATACTGTACTGACTTCCTGGAACCTACAGGTGTTCTGCAGATATTCCCACCAGGGGATGGGAAGGGTTCAGCTTCCCATGGAAGTGGGCACCAGCAAGGAAGGTTCAACACCCAGAACACCCAGGCAGTTCCTGGCCACAGCTATCTCAGGGCAGGATGGCTGTTTCCATCTGGATTTCAGTGGTGCTCCTGCTCAGAGAGACTGCTCCTGCCCTCCCTGTTACTGACACTGGGCCCTAAGTGTCCCCCAGAGGGCATCAGGCTGGATGTTAGGAGAAGTGCTTCTCAGAAAGAGTGATGAAGCACTGGTACAGGCTGCCCAGGGAGGTGGGGGGCGTCACCATCCCTGGACGTGTCCATGCGACCTGGAGATGTGGCACTGAGGGACATGCTTAGTGGGCACGGTGGGGATGCTTGGACTGGATAATATTAGTGGTCTTCTCCAACCTTAACGATTCTACAATTTTGTGAATCCCCACTCCCCTCCTGTCAGACTGGGAGGATATCATGCAGACATCACAGGGCGGCTCAGGGGAAGAGAGGTCAGAGGCAAAGGCCGCCTCTGTGCCGCCCTCTGGGTCAGAGATCAATCCCACAGCATTCCTGAAAAGAGAGGAGTGAATGTGTAACCCTGACAACGTTGCCAAATTCCTTCTGGCCGTTTGATGAGCTGATACGCATCCAAAGCCATCATGGCTGCTGTGCCTGACTACCTATGTGAGATGACTGCATGCTCTTTACGATCTGAAGAATCTATACTGTAGTTTTACATACCCCAAGCATGAAAAACACAATGCAAAACCGAACTCCCCAGGACTTTCTCCACACCAGTTTTGATTTCAGATGGAAATCATTCCAGTAAGGCAGGACAGAGGGAGCACTCAAGGCATGGGGCAGTGCATTCAGTCACTCCAAACTTTCAAGGAGAACCTTGCTCCCGAGCGGATTGCATATTGCCAGGCACATGCACAGAGTGACGAATCCTGAAGTGACAAACTGTAAACGCGCTCACTGAGCCATTGGTACAAACTGCTTCCACGCACTGAGCTCAGAGAGGATGGCACTTGCTGCCCTGCTTCTTTCAAAATGGCACTAGAGTTTCATCCCCTTGCCCGAGGATGGTCTGTGGCTGCACAGCACGCTGCCAGCCTACGCTAAAACCCCTCGCTCCACCCAATGTGCCGCATGGGAACATTTGACTATTTGCAGAAGCTGCTCTTGTAGCACTCAGTGCCCGAGTATCTCATCCCTACAACCTGTTTTCATTTTAGCAATTTCCTGATTTTTTTAAACAGTCTTTACAATGTAATCAAATTACGATGATTGCTGGGCAACGATTTCAAAAAGCCCTAAAAGTGCTGCTCTGATTTTGCAGCGAATCGTTATTACGTGTAGAACATTTTGTAAACACTTTGAATAAAATGCTTTTAATTCAATCAGAAAAGTAAACAGTGTTTGTTTTTTGCTGTTCACTGTATTTGAGCCACAAGCATTTTTCCAAGTGAGTGGCTATGGGGGTTTGTAATGCAACTCAAAGCAAACACTGAGAATATAAAATCACATTTGTTCAAACAGGATTAGAGAGTTCATTCTAGCAGAGCTTCCAAGGATTTCAAAGAGAAAATAGCTTCTTTTTTTTTTTTTTTTTTTTT
>VXAB01005359.1:13873-85468 GCA_013399175.1 Odontophorus gujanensis
AAAGGTGGAAAATATGTGCTGCCTGGTCAGTGGCATTGCTTTGTAAGGTCCCGAAGGTGCCACACAGTCCATGCTCAGGCTGTGCAGCAGCTCAGAGGTGCCATTCATTTTTCACAATCTCTCAGCAGCTCTCTCCAGGTCTGTCCTTGCTCAGCCATCGCTTTTGCTGTATTTTGTTAACGTGGACTGGAAACCAACAAAGAACTAAAGCCTATTTCTGGCATAGAATCATAGAATCCCAGAATCAGAGAATATCCCAGGTTGGAAGGGACCTATAAGGATCATTGAGTCCAAGTGACAGATGGCATATGACACTGATGGAAAATGTAACTACCCCATGCTTCTTCGTGTATGCTTCTCACAGGATGAGTATAAGAAATGACAATAGGTAAGGGAGAGGTTTTGCTGCTGCAGCATCACAGGCCTCACTAGAGCGATAACTCTGCCTTGCACAGATGCACCTCTGAACCATCCCTGCATACCTCCACCCCTCCCTGTGCCTTCTGTGAAGGTCACAGGCACCTTTTGCTAACATTTGCCATCAAACTTCCAGCCCAGTTCTGGAAACATCCCAAAGCACAGAACAAGCATCACCTGTCTCTGCTTCAGCTGTGTTGAAACCTGTGTTCACTGGCTTCCCCACGACAGGTGCTCTCATGTGGCCAGGAGGGGATCAGAGCATCCCAGGAAAGAACCACAAACGTTGAACAGTCTGAGAGACTTAAAAACACAGAGGGCGTGCAGAAGACTCCCTCAGAAGCATCTCTGAGACGCCACAGCCTGGTCCTTCTGCCATAATGATGGCTGTTGCTCGGGGCTGTAAATACTCTGTCCCCATTTGTGGTTAGCAAATCAATCTGTGAGTCTGCACCAATTTCTTAAAATGCATTTGTTATTCATAAGTAGGCACTGACTTGCTTGGACAGATGATTTTCAGATTACCGGTTGTGCTCCAACTGTTTTGTTTCAGCTACTCACTGCTCATTATGTGTTCTGTGTGATTAGCAATTTAAGTGACACAGTGTCATTCCTGATCCTGGATTAGATGGCTGAAGTATTTTAAAGAGGAGAGGAGAGAATGGCGTGCAGAAAACAATGCATTTCTGCTGTGAAGACACATTTGCTCTACAGTTCATCAGACTTCCACCGGATTTTTGTAGGCATCAACAGTTGTCCAACTGCTGTCAAAATGTCAGTAATATCATTTCACAGTTTATAGTGAATGAAACACGGGGCATTTAAAAGCAAAACTGTAGGTTTCTTTTACATTCATCCAGTCTTCAGTGTGTGTGCACGTTTGCATGGGTGTGTGTGTGGATTCACAAGAATAAAAGAAAATATAACCCTTGTGCAAATATTGTGTACACTGACAGTTTCTGTGCTTCTGCTGTGAAAATGTATCACTTTGCAAGTCCTCTGCAAAGCTTAAAGAAATGTTTAGTGCCACTTGCTATGGTGCAAAACCTGTGGATGCTACCTTGGTTTAGTGCTCTGTTTATAGCTTGTAATCCCAGGCATAACAGTTCAGAGAGCTGAATTTTTATTTGTCATTGATTTCCTGGAAGTCAGTGTTCAAAATCAAATAACATTTAGACACTGTGGTGATACCTAATTACTTCTTTCTGCTGTAGTTCAGGATGATTCGGTGCTCCAGAGAGCTCAGATAATGAGTGAAACTTTATGTTCTCATTTAAAGTTTTTACCATCAACTGAAGCCCTGAAAGAAAAATAAAAGCATCTGTCCATGTATGTGTTTCTCAAAAAAGGGGGATGTCGAAGTGAGGTGCTTTAGCTGGAGGCAGCGACCCTTCCCCCTGTAAGGTTGGCAGTGCCCTTCTGGGGCTCCTTACATTTCTTTGGTCATCTGAGAGCCACATGAATTTGATCAAACAATGAAGAATTTGTTTAAAGTAGGTAAAATGTATGCATCCCCGGAAAAACCCAGATACTGGAGGGTAATCACATATTTTTGTCACATGAGTGGGAGGATTTCCCCACACAACTTGCAAGATTATGTTGCAGGAAAGCTACATATAAGGATTATATTAAGCAACAGCCATATTTTTAGTAACATTTTGAGCAATTTAGCAGCTGGAAGCAATGGGAGAGAATGACTCCCACATGATTCACGCAGTAGGATTTGCTTTGTAGGACACAGTTTGGGATGCTCTCCCTTACCAGCAGCTATTTCTACAGTGCACTCCAGCATGACCCCGTGAATCATTTAGCACCAGCGTGGAGAACTTTCTCATCAGCACATAATGTTATCCCTACTTCCTTAGAAACCCAGTCGTAATGGCAAAGCATTCACCACGGGATCCCAAGACTGTGCAACAACATATTAAATACCCTTGCCCGTAAATCTAATGATGAGGAATTCCTTCACAAGGCAATTCCTCCTCTGGCTGTGTTGTATTCCTATGAGACAGGGAGACAAGACAATGACCATGGCTTGAAACAGTGATGATCATAGAATCACAGAATCATAGAACAGCTTGCTTTGGAGGATACCTTAAAGATCACCCAGTTCCAACCCTCTGCAGTGAGCTGGTTGTCACACACAAGGTCAGGCTGCCCAGGGCTCCATCCAACCCGGCCTTGAATGCCTCCAGGGATGAGGCACCCACAGCTCCTCTGGACAACCTGATGGAGTGAGAAAAGCTGGAACAACCCCTCTTCTCACAGAGTTCAAATTCCTCTTAGCTCTTTTTATATAAGTAAGAGCAACCTCAACTAATAAACAAATATTAGAGCATTTTGGAGACGGATGTCAAACCTCTGTGACCAGATGATGCAGGCATTCATCTACAAAATATTGACACATTTGTCTTCTCACTGCATTTGCTGAGACACAGAAAGCTTGGATATTTATGGAATTCATTCTTGTCTCACCCAAACCTTGAGTAGTCCATCCTGGTGGAGGGGGGAACCCTCTGCAGTGGACGCACTCTTTGCACGTAGGTGTCACCAGTTGTGGCAGAATTGCTGTGGTATGATAACAAATGTGATGATCAGTGAGGAAGACTGGAGGAAATTGAGCTTCTGGGCTCCGGCAGATGTTGTATTTGCCTGTGTACAAGATCCGGCCAGCTGCCATGACATGACAAATGATCACGTGAGGGCATTCATTTCTTCATGTGCAAATATCATACCCCTTGCATTCCGCTATTGCTTGTGAGCTTTCTAGATGAAAGCCCTGGTAGGGCAGGGATTGTACCATACTTAGAGTAAATAAAATAAATGTCTGACTCCTCTCCTGCTGCTGGATATTACAGCAAACAGAGAGCATATTTCTGTGGCCTCCAGTCAACCCCTGTAATTCCCTGATACAATAGATGGGTTGTGGACAGCGGCAGCTAGTGAGGCACAGCGTGGAAGCTTTTAATTCCTGCTTTTTATCATTTTATCTCATCACCTTGACGTCATCAAGGTAGCATTTTGGTGGTAAGTTTTGGAAACCAGTAAGTAACGTGGGGCATTAAAGCGGTGACAATGGCGGTGGGCTGAGATTTTGGTAGTGCTGCAGATGGTGGATGGAGGAAGGAGGTGGGCACCAGGATGTTTGCTTTTTTTGTTTAAAATGCTGCAGGTTGTGCAGTTCATTTGCAATTAAAATCACAAAGACAACAAGGTCCCAGCAATACAGTCATTTTAGACCGTGGCACTGAAAGACAGGGATATTGTAATTCCAGCGAGTGTTATTCACAGCCTCTTAGTTATCAAAAGAACCATGCTATTTAAAGGTAACTAATGGATAAAATATGAATAAAGATTAAACTACAAAGGCTAAAAAGGATTATTTAGAGCACTTCCATAATACAGAATCCTGACATTAATATTTAGACACTCATGAACACTTACATAACTGCGGCTTATTTTTAATGGTCTTCTATCTTGCTTTGTTAACAGGCTGACAAAATGTAATTTAGGACTATAAGCTGTGAGCCCCACATGGAGAAGAAAAGCCTATAATTCACATCATGCTCTGGCTTTTAAGACTTAGGAGACGGTTGTGATTGTATGGCAGAATGCAGCTTGCAGGGCAATATCCATTTACATGCCATTTGAAACCTTCAGGCTACACGTAGCACTGCAGAGTGCATCATAAAAAACGGAAGAAAAGAAGCCAGTTTAGTTACAATTGGACTGACATGATGGCAAATTAATTCATAAGGTAAGAGGAAGAAAAGGATCTGCGGATCCATCAGTGTGGCTGCATACCCACTGATGCTTGCAGGTCGCATGCTTTGCTTTGCACTGATTCACCATTCCAGATTTTCTGTCATTCCCTCAATATAAAGCTGAAGAAAAGGGGCAATGCATGGGGTCGGTGCTTCCCAGGCAAATTGAAAAAAGCAAGAGGAGCGAGCATGAAAAAAAGTAGCCAGTGTTATGTGCACTAGGAAATCAAGGTTGTTAGTTAACATTTGTTTTCTCCTCATCCAATCTGAAGTTAATCATTATTAAGCCTGTTTTCAGAAAATCAGGGCTAGGGTTGACCCACGTTAAGGATGGATGCCACCAGCAATTAGCCTGGGCTGTATCCTCTGTCTCTTTTCCCCACTATCTTCCCCATGATATGTTGGGGTGGGTGCAGGACCTCTTTCTCCTCCTCAT
The DNA here is from genome assembly GCA_013399175.1 of Odontophorus gujanensis. Taxonomy (NCBI): domain Eukaryota; kingdom Metazoa; phylum Chordata; class Aves; order Galliformes; family Odontophoridae; genus Odontophorus; species Odontophorus gujanensis. The sequence goes on from VXAB01005359.1 coordinate 18,491, forward strand.
CCCATTTCACAGGTGTGCTCAAGTGGACAGTTTGCTTTATATTGCCTCAGTAACAACTGTTCTGGTCAATATCTTCCCTCTCCCCTGTGGCTGGTTCCTTGGTGGTCATGGGCACAGTTCATGAGCCCTCCCTGTGATCTTTCAGGGCATTACACCAACTAGCGCCTCCCAGTCAGGTGTGGATATTCAAGTCATAGCCAAGGCCTGGCTTTGATGAGTTAATTCTTAGCAAAACAGCCCTCAAGCAGGTATTGTGGGGTCCCACAGCTTTGGGACCCCACAACTCAATAATAAATATAGCTCATCTCTGCAGATACATGAATGTAGAGGCCTGATAACAGTGATGGCATGCTAAAGAGAGAGAACAGTCAGCTTAGGTCTTGATGAATGGCCAAAGGAAAACCTCTCCCCCTGGGAGGGGGATGGGCACCTTGAGAGAGAACTCTTCTCTTGGAGAAGTACTTCTAGAACTGCATCACTGGGGTCATGATAAACTTGCCTTGGGGTCATTCAAACCAGTAGCCCAAGGGTTTGCTCTTAGAGAATGATGTCAGTTGCCAGGCTGCCTCACTGCAAATAACATGGGGATCTCCTGGAAGATTCTCCCTAATCCACCACTGCTCCAGAGAGGGATGTGGGACAGTGGCTCTTGAGTTGTGGTATTTCGGTAGTGTGGTGGTAAACCTGCATAGTTTCAATACTTCATGCTTCTAGTACATAAAAATGACTGCAAGAAAGCATACTTTCAGCTATGAACATTTTGACTTCTTTATTCAGTACTTTGTATAAATATAAAAATCTACCTCTCTGTTTTTTCTGATCCTCGTCATCTTCATTTAGAGAACTTGAGTCTTGAAGACATTATAAGCTTGGAAGCCCCAGGTTTAACCTGCGACAAGCAAGACCTTTGACAAAGGATACCCTGCTTTCACTTCATTGTATGAGGACGTCACCCTGGCTGTACACATCTCAGTACAAGAAAGACACTGAGGCCCTGGAGTGTGCCCAGAGAAGTTCAGTGAAGATGTAACGGGTCAGGAGCACAAATCTTACAGGGAGGGGCTGAGGCAACCAGGATTGTTCAGCCTGGAGAAGAGGGGGCTCAGGCGAGGCCTCATCGCTCTCTACAACTACCTGAAAAGAGGCTGTGGTGACATGGGGGTCAGCTCCTTCTCTCAAGAAGGTGATAGGGTGAGAGGTAGTGGGTAGTGGTAGGCTGTGCCACGGGAAATTCAGGTTGGATATTAGGAAACATTTATTCTGCAGAAGAGTGGTGAGACATTGGATCAAGCTGCCCATGGAAGTAATGGAATCACCATCCCTGGAAGCATTCAAGAAATGTGGAGATGTGGCTCTGTGAGACATGGTTGGTGGGCCATTTTGATCCTATGAGTCTATGAGCAAAAGTGTCAACTTGTCCTGACCCTGAGAGGGAAAAGAAATTGGTGAGACAATCATTTAGCTTGAGAAGATTTCAGAGACAATTATGGCCGGTGGTCTCGTAGTGTCTGAGAACCTGATGTGATATGGCATTGCAGAACTGAGCTGATGATCTATCTCCTTGATGACAACAGGGAACTCTCCCAGGTTCAACCTCTAACGTGGGACTGCAGAGGTGTAGGGTGAATACCCCAAATGAAGAGTACCCACACAAAATAATTAAGGTGGATTGTATATTTTTGTATGGCTTATCCAGATGGGATAAAGACTACTGGTAAATAAGGAAAGGCTCACCTGTCACTGATGGTCAATGCCTGCCTGGAACTCCACAGGGGAGGGATCTCCAAAAAGAGATCCTTCTGCAGTGGTGGTCAGCCTTTAAATGGGGTCTGGGAGAGGTGGAGCCAGATTCCACCCGTTCTGGTCACACAGATACATTGCCTTCACCTGTGCTCCTGTGGCTGACTCAGTGCTCACCTCAGGTGATCCATCAGGGGTTCAGGCCATGATTCAACAGTTCCCATACAAGAGGGCAGTAGCATTGCCAAGCACTTTGGTATCTGCTCTCTGTCACTGGACCAGGAGACTGATTCTCACCAGAAACGCAGATAGAAGAGACAAGAAATTCCTGAGCTCCCACTGACATCTTGGGCAAATAGTGTGAATGACAAGGTGTTGTTTTTTTTAGTATGTGATCATACTTACGCTTTACTAACAGCAGTGCTAGTGGTTTCCCGGTTAGGTAAGAAAGGCTGGATGGTGACAGCCCTACAAGAGCCACACAGGCTCTTGTTGCCCTATTGTGCAGCATCTGGCATTACCCCATTGGGTAATTACAAGTCAGACTCAACAGAAGCAGGTTCATGCCCATTCTGTTGCTATGAATAGTTTCTAAGCAACACCTTTACAACATGCCGATATTCATATATATGTACAGTCATAAATGTATCCCTCCAGCTCAGGATAAGCTATGATAGAGTCACACATAGGTAGTAGCTGTTAGCCCAAGCACTTTGGCACAGTTGGAAAAAGGATGTGACAAGAGATGCTGGAGACTCCACTCCTTTTGTGTGGGCTTTTAGGAAGAGGATTATCAGTGCCTCTTGTGAAAACAAACCTCCCCATTAGAAGCTGAATGCTGCTGTTAGTGGATAAAAGTAACCTTTCTAATCTACTGATGTCATGCAGAGCAACATGGGTTAGCTGGTGTATCCTTTTAATATGGTGACATTCTGTGCTCACCAGATAAATTCAGCCGATGAATTCTCTAAGAAACACTGTACAAAATGAAATACATATTCCTGTTTTTGAACTTTTTTTTTGTTGGATAGTACTAAACAGGAAAATTATTTAGGTTTTGTAAGGAGGCCATTATGAAGAACATCAGAGAACTTGTTGCTTCTCGAGTAGATTTTCCCATGGCTCTCACAGGTTCCTGAAATCCATAGCAAATAATAATATTTATTAATAAAATTTAACTTTTACCAGATGGTAAGTAATAGCAATGTATTAGGCATGCTGTTCAGTAATGTTCTGCCGCTGCTTTGAATTCTCATCACATAGCATGTTCCTGGAGTTGAGAAGTAACCTCATTGTAGAGGCCTGTCTGCCTGTGTCCTGCTGCAGATGGGGGATTTGCTGTGCAAGCCTTATCCAAAGCCAGGGGATGCCAATGGAAACAATCCCCCACACCAGAAGATGAACTTTGGAGCAGCCAAGGTAGCTGAAATAGGTATGTGTCATTAGAGGAAAAAAAATATTCTGCCTCAGCAGCATATACCGGACAGAATCAGTCATTTAATTTCACTTTTTGTCTCAATATTCTTGATGCAAGAGTAAAAATTCAATTAAATATCAAATGACCAAAAAAATGATTTGTAAATACAGTGTGCAGCAGAGTTTTCTGCTTATTTCTTGCATTAAACTGCTTACTTATTTCCTACTAAACCTGTATACTGTAAATCCAGATATTTAAATTGAGCATAATTCTTCCAACATTCCAGGACAGCCACCATATTCCCCACAGAGCCATCTGTAGCAATGAAAACACAGCAAAAAATGCAGATTCTGTATTGAAAAAGTCCTCTTCATCTTCCATATCCTCTTCTTTGCTATAGTGATTCTCTTTGCTTTGCTCTTTCTTACTGGTGCTGAGAATCTAGGTGGACCAGGCATCCTGGTTTAATTTGCTTCCTAGCATATGATAATATGTCCCACAGGAGACACCTCATTACCCACCTGTCAAAGGACTTGTCCATGGTATGGTGGCTGCTGCTTTGATCTGTCCGTGTGCATTTTCAGCCTTTCTCCTTATTATGGACTGGGCATCAAAGGATGGAGATTCTTCTGGGGTGCTGCAACCCAACAGTTTTCAAGGATGTTTGGTTTTGAACATTACTTTTTTGATGTCTCAGTTCTCAGAGGCACAGGGAAGTGTGAGGAGCCATGCATGACTCTTGTCCTCACTGAAGACTACAAGGCAGCCCAAGCTCCTACCACCTGAAAGAGTCCTGGAGCCTTCCTCCTTCTCAGGCCTTGAGCCCAGCTGGGTCATCCTCAGTGCACAGGCTTGAAGCTTCAGCACGTTCTGATGGGAAGTGAATCTTTTGGGAATTAAATCCTTGGGTTTGAGTTCAGAAACTGACTCAGAGTCCAGCTCTTTATGCTGGTAGGCATTTTTACCTTGCACTTCATCACAGATTTGTCTTGACGCTCTCTGGGTCATTTCCTTGGCAATACCTGCCAGAGGCAGGACTGAAGCTAGAGGCAAACTGATTCTTTGATGTCCTCACAAATGAATAAAAAAATCATTTCAAACACAGTTGAGAAAGGTTTTTCAGGCTCCTATGAACAGCCACCATTTAATGCTGGGTGATTATGGCTCCAGATATTTTTCTTGAAAATATCCCCAGAATCAACATGTAGAATCCCATGAAATCAGTTAACTTGAGTAAGAGCAAATCCAACTTTCTTCTGATACTAAATGATTTAATGAACGATATAAATTCTACAACTAGCTCTTGTCTTATTTCTGAATTAAGAGTTAGACCAATGAAAAGAATGGAATGGCTTTTCTAACGCACAAAGCACAGGAATGGGTTTCTACCTCCTTCCTATACACTTGGAGATCCTCAGGAGAGTGCATTATCAGGAGGAGGAGTATCTCTCTTATGGATTTGGGTGCAACCCAATCTGGGACCATTGCAGCCAGCCACAGCATTGCCATTCACTTCAGCATATGTAGGTGCTGACTTTTAGATGTGTATTTTCCTTTAAAGTCCTTGCACACCAGTTAATTGTTTGTGTGTGTATGTTATGTGCATGTGGACCAGATGCAGAGTTGTGGACCCCAGAGAATTTCACTGCTTTCAAAGGATGTGATGTAAAATTCTGTACACTAAATTTATTCCTTCCCATGCAACTGTGTACAATCAGTTCTAATAGGAACTAGACACTTCCTGCACGTCTGTTTTTTAATGGAATCTGCTAAGTTTTATAAGGGCCATATTTAGCTGTACATCCTCTCCACTGTTAACTGTATTATCCTTCTAAGGAAGCCATTAACTCTTCACTAAACACTCTTCCTATAGCGATTTTACAATGCATGCATGGTGAAACGTGGATCTCTGTGGTCTAAGCAGCTCTTCACAGTGAAAGAATCAGTGAGCACATGTGTAACAGGGATAAATGAGGAGAACCTCTGAAAATGCGTGACACGATCAGCTAGTAATTTCTGCTGGTCTGCCTTCCAACAGCTCCTAATGCAAATGTTGTATATTTAAACAACTTCCTTTTTTACAACAGGTCCTGAGGCTATCACTCATGCCTCCCAGAAATGATATTTTCAGTTCCACTTTCATTCCAGCTTGAAAGAGAGAGGTGGTCCGCGCATCTTGGCTACTTCCGCATTTGCAGCTGAAGACACTTTCTTCATTGCATCATTTTGGACCAGCTCCCACATTTCATCTCACACTGTTCTGCTATGCTTTCCCTGTACAAAGTGGAACCATCAGCCTTCAGCTGAAACAGTCTATTTTAAGATTAAGGGGAAATAAAATGAGGAAGATTGTAAGTGAAAACTCCATGGAGAAGTTCACGGCACTTCCTTTTCATGAAAACAAAGTAGAGACTGCCTCTGGCAAATATGAAGGTTTTATTAATGGGAATGTATGGCAAAGATCTTAATCCTTGAACCTGGCACAGCTCTGTTCTGTAAAGTCTGCATAGAGTCTACATGGGAGTTATAAATCAGAAAGAGGCAGCAGTGAAATAAACAGTCTGTACTTCCTAATGGATAATGGCATTAAACTGTACAGCAAGTTTTTTGCTTTACCTCTTCTGTGCTTGAAAAACCAAATGTCAACAAATTAGAAACTGCATTCCAGTCTGTGCTCACCTGCATGCACCTCCTCTGCAAAAGCAACAACAACAACAACAAAAAGGACAATTATTGCTTTCCAGTGTATGCGTTTTCTTCCTGTGGTTTGTGGTTTTCCTCCTTTAACTGAGGCTTGTGGAACTAGGCAGTAGGCTAGCAGGTGCCCAAATGACTTCAGGATATCAATGTCGGAAACACTTCCAGCTCTGACCCTGCAGGACTCCACAGCCACTGAAGGTGGATCCATGTCACAACTGTCGTTGCGTTTGCACAGTCTCACTCTCTTATGCCACCCACACCTGTGGGCTTCTCCACCCACAATAGCAATAGAGCGGTGTCAAAAATAAATGGCAGACATGACAAATCTTAGAAGGAAAACCAATATTCTGCCTAGTTTCCTCAGGAATGTTGATGCTGATGCTCTTCTCTCCTTTCTGCTCTTCCTAGAGAAGGAGAGAATAAATGGGTAGGGTCAGACCCAGGTTTTGTGCAGTAGCAAAGAAGCATGAGGAAATGATTGTTGTACTAAGGAAGATCTAGATTGAACATTAGGAAGAATTTCTTCATGGAGAAGGTAGTCAAACAATGGAATGGGCTGCCCAGGGAGGTGGTGTGGACCCTGTTCCTGGAGGTATTTATGAGATGCATGGATGTGGCACTAAGGGACATTGTTTAGTGACAGGGCTCAGTAGATCATGTTAATAGTTGGATTTGGTGATCTTGAAGTCATTTTCCAACCTAGATGATTCCCTTATTCTGTGTAAATGCTGAGGTTACACATAAACAAGACCCAGTGTCCCAGCTGGCTGGCAGCCTGTATTTCAGGAGAAGGAGACAATGGGATGTCTAGGGAGGGTGTTGAAAATGTGTGTTCTGAAAACAGACTAGTAATGATCCTTGGGGAGATATTCACATGTGTCTAACGTGGCTAAGGAAAAGAAGGAAGAAGAGAAATCTGAGAAAACATATACACTGTGAACAACCAAGCAGGACTGAGTTTCACAGCATGTTCTGCAGTCCAGGAGCATCGCTTTTCTCAGCTCAGCCCAGGACATCTGCAGCATTGTGACACCAGCCTGACTTGTGATTGCTCTGCCCACCTGCAAAGCTGGGAAGGTGGGGAGGAGATGATGGGTTCTGTCTTCAGGACCTCATGTGGTCTCAGGCTTTCTGAAGCCACAGGGCTACACCACATCCTTCTTCCCAAAACTGCAAATCTCAAGGGGGCTGATAACTAGGAAAATCCATATGTAGAAACTTCTTACAGGGTTTTCTGTTCACCTACATTTCTAGAAGGAGTGACCAAACACTCAAGGTCGCTAGCCTAACATTTGACATCCATTAAAAAAATATATATTTATTTTCAACTTCAGCATAAACAGGATCATGTTTCCCCCAACTCCATTAGAGGGAAAAATAAAAATAAAAAAATAATATGTATGTATCCAAGAACCTAACACAGATTTCTTGCAAAACTCTATGTACCCTCTGCCTATAAAACACCACTCAGGTGTTTGCAGCATTTGAGCCTTTAGGAAAGGAAACAAGAGCAACTCATTAACCTCGGTGTGTCTTAGAACAAAGATTCCTGGAGGATTACTGTATAGATAATGAAAAGAAATTCTGTAAGTTATTACAGAAATTACTGGAAAAACTATCTTTTAAGAAAAAAAATGCTTGACATGATTTTTTTAGAAATTTAACTTTATTTTCTCAAAAATTCTGATTCATTTTGTTTTGCTGGTTAGATCATGCATCCCATTATCCTTCAAGTATGCTCCAGGCATGGTTTGACTTGCTGAAGATGATTGTTGTCTGTATGTTAGGCTTTCAGTGGGATTTTGGAGGTCCATTCTCATCAAACAAGGTCCTGCATAAACCCACTGAGATATGCATAGCCAACTAACTTTTAAGAGCAGGAATGCATAGGTTATTATTACATATTATGAAATGGAAAGAGAAGGTTCCGTTTGGATTAAGGAGCAGTTGACCTCTCTTACATGCAGGAACAGATGACAATTTGGAGTATGTGTCTGTGGGGAAATCACACTTTTTGATGGAGAATTTTAGTCTAAAAACACAAAATCAAGTGCCTGGAGTAAAGGTACATTCTTGCATCATGGAGCTAGTGAAATGATCTCGCAACAGATACAGAGAATCAAGACTGCCTTGCCAGGACTCCTTGACTAAATGCTTCTGACAAAACTCCTCAGCAAGATCTTAGAAAAACCAAAGACTTGGTCATAAGAGAGGAAGGAGAATATGACTTTTCAGTGGTGCCCAGTGCCAGGACAAGAGGCTGTGGGCATAAACTGGAGCACAGAAGGTCCCTCTGAGCACCAGGCAGCACTGCTGTGCTGTGCAGTGCTGAGCACTGGCACAGGTTGCTCAGAGACAGTGGGGTCTCCTCCATGGAGGCCTTCAGAAGCCAACTGGTCATGGGCCTGGGTCCCCTGCTATGGGTGTCCCTGCTGGAGCAGGGGTGGGCCAGATATCTCCGAGTGCCCTGCTAGCCTCAGCCATCCTGGGGTTCTATGAATTGACAAGGAGAAAGTTTATAAGCATACACTAAATTTATGCTGGGATGTGCTGATCAACATACTGTAAACAATGTGGGCAAGAAGGTAAGCAGCAAGGTGAGAATATTTTCTGATTCCAGTAAGCACCCAGGGTAGTAAGGGCAACCTGCAAAGGATGGTAGAAGGGCCTGAATAGACTGCATGACTATGCATGACTAACTGGTGGGTAGAATTCAGTGTAGATAAATTCATAGCAACTAAAAAAGGAAGAAAAACCTTAGTTTTACAAAAAAAAACCAACAAAACCACCATGGGTTCTGAGCTACTCCTACTGCTCAGGAACTATCTGTTCTGTGGTTATGACAGATAGTTCTCTGAAAATTTCCGCTCAGTTTTTGCTAATGTGCAAAAAGTAAATTTAAATTTAAATTTTAGGGAATTAGGAACAAAGTAGAAAGTACTAATGCAGAGCTTTATAGTTTGCCCAAATACTGTGTCTTGGTGTAGCCCTTTCCCCTCATGTCCAAGAGGAGCATCAATGTAGTGGTAAAGGTGATGGCAAATAAGGCAAAGTCAGCCAAGCAGGGAGCAGAGGAGCAAGCAGGAGATTCCCTCTGTGGAAAGGAGATGCATGCACTGGGGAGGTTTAACAGACATCTGGTACAATGTGGCAATAGTGGGAGCCGTGCTGAATCATGGAATCACAAAATCATTAAAGCTGGATAAGACCACTAAGAAGGTTTAGTCCAGCCATCACCACCATGTCCACTGACCATGTCCCAGTGCCATGTGTAAGACCAGCAAAAGGCACCAGTATCCGTGGGACTCCTGGCTGAGAAGTATATAGTTGCTGGAAGGACTCAGGGGAACTGAAAATAGTAATGAGGGAAAAATCCTGGAAGAATTTCTTCTTCTGGCTCAAGAGGTTTCTGTCTGAGAGCAGCTGGAAGCTGAGGGAGAACTGAAGGTTAATACCATGTGTGCCTGTCCCACTCTTCATTTTCTCTAGACCGCTGATGGAGATGGTTACACCATGCTGTTCTTATGTTTCTGCAAGGTGCTGTGACCCCAGAGATTTCAAAAAGGGCACTCAGCATACCCCTGGGTAGGCTTGTAAAGTTCAACCCAATGAGGAGAACATGAGATAAATTCTCCTCATCATTTATCTCCCAGTGGCAATGCTGGTAGATCTAGACTGAGAGTGGAGTGTCACATATATAACTACACTCTATATAGATTTTCTTCTCTTTATCTTATAATTAAATTCACGTATATAAGCTGCAAAAATAAACACTTCCTGGGGACTCAGAAGAGCTATGCCGGATGGGATGACATTCTTTGGTTTTGAATCAGATCTCACAGCCAGTGAGAAAGTATGATTAAGAAAGATGAAAACATCTGGAAAACAGCTGATGATGATGTCCTCCCAGGGGACATAATCAAAATATCCTGAAAGAATATTTTTATTGTGGAAGCAAGGCCAATATTGTGCGCAGAGAGAAGAGTATTATTTCTTGGGAAAATAAAAAGTGTCCTTGTCCAAAGGGCTTTTTTCCTTCTCTACATTAAAATGAAAAAAAAAAAAAAAAAAAAAAAAGATATTGCAGATTCAGGATACCTAGCAGTTTTCCCATNTTCCTCCTTTTTCGGACAATGAAAATAAATGCTTACTTATATCTCCATATTTAGTCAAGCCGGCATACTTAGGGGATATAGTCATTCATTTGGTATCAAGGGCTTCTTTGTTTGCAGAAGTAAAAATAGCTTTTGAACAACCCTCGTGGACACTTCTGCCTTCAAGCGTAACGTGGCTGTAATATCGAATCACAAGTGATTCAAAATTCCTTTGAAATCAATGTCAAAAACTGGCTCTTCAAAAAGTTGCTGAAGACACTGACTCTGGAGGGGTTTGCAGGGAATATGGACACTGACCAAGTTCTCCTGGGTTTATCCCAGAACTGTTCTGGACTGCACAGCCACTCAGGCCATGGTCAATAGCCTTCGAGCAAGACCGCACTCATTAGTGTTGCTTCTTAACTGGACAGAGAGATGGCTACACATTAAAACTCCTTTCCACAGAGAATGAGTGACCTGCCAGTGCTGTCTTTAAAGCCTAAATTCATTTTGCCCTGGCAGAACCAGCCTTGCTCTCGTTTGGCTGCTCAGGGATGTCCACTGCTTGCAGCACAAGGTTCGGCTCTGCCTTTTGAGGCCTGGTGCTGAATGAAGATGGTGCAGAGCTGAGTGCATTGATTTTTCACATGGCTTAGCCCAAAAAGGTGAGCAAGAGCAATCATTGCTTCAGCTGACCCTGTGCCACCTGACAGAGTGGTGACATTTCCTATTCACTGAGGCTCTTGTGCTCTATTCCCTACAGGGCATAGACATCCCCCACAAGTCCCAGTCCCATTTAATCCACCTTTTCCATCATTTGGCCACCTGCATTATCATCAAATCCTGCCCTGTCAAGGGGAGAAGCAATGCATGGAGAGCTCTGTCTGCTCAAGTCTTCCTCCAAGATATTCTGTGAAAGTGAAGGTTTGATAGTGACAGGTTGTAGTAAATCTCTCAGCTCAGGAATAGTACTGTATGGATTAAGAACAAAGAGAATGAAAGGCTAATATCTTACAAGGGACCAGAGAGAAAATCAATCTAGGCAATTACCAGACTATTTCTGTAACTCCTATGAAGTCAGGTTCCAGAAGGCTCTACACAATTTAAAATATATTTTGCAGGGAAAAGTAATCACAACCATGGAGTTAACGGGAAAATGGGATAAAATGGTTGATTTTTCTATAATAAGGAGCTGATCGTGTGGACGATTGAATTTTTACAGATCACAGATCTCATCTATCTAGTCTTCAATGAACTGATTGATGGGAGAACAAAAGGGAAATTTTTTGTTGAAATGGGAAAGAGGGGATCTCAGTGAGCAAGGCAAAGAAGAAGAAACAGATAATGAGAAAGTATTAATCAAGAATTAAGAGAAGAGGAGGTAATTCTGGCAGAAAGGACATACTGAGGGGTTGGGTTTTTTTACATCTTGAGAAATGGTGTTTACATGAAACAAAGAAGTGGCTTAGAACAGTTAGCTTTTCAGAACACTGACAGATTCGACTGAGGTATTTGATGGGGGAAAGGGTGACTATGAAGGGCATAGGTAATGGATGGAAATTCAGGCACTTAGGGATCAGAAATGACAATTCCTACAATAAACCTGGAATTAAAAATAATAGCAGATAGAAAAAATGCAGGTGTCTCTGTTACTGGGGGGCCATAAATCACCACCAACACACTGAAATATTTCCAGTGAAAACGGGAATTGCTGATCCTGTTTTCAAGACACTGGTAATCCAGTGATATGTGTTCTGTTATAGCTGCCAGCAGTCAGAAAGGATGAAAAAGCACAAGACAGGAGCAGTAGGTCACATCTAGTGTGTTTGCATCTGGAGGAGTTTCATTCCAGATTTCGGTGCATGACATGACCTAATGGAGGCCTACCAGAGCAGGGCCCGTGCAACACCTGGCAGTCCCTTTCCAGCCTCCAAGGACACTGCAGCTCTGGAGCAGCTCCTAATTAGGGCAGTGGGGACAAAAGAAGCTGAAGAGTCTGGAGTTGGAGATGGATCCATTTAAGTAAAGGACTTCAGTGAGCTGTTGGACCACTTCTCAGTGACCTGGGTCCCCCAGGCTCCTCAAGCTGTTGGCTCCATGTTTTTTCCTATTGGTGCAGGACCAGCTGTGTTTCCAGAGGACCATGGGCTGCATGGACCAGTCAGTTCCTAGAGCACTCTGCAGTGCTACAGAAATACAGTACCAGTCTAAACCTTCTTTCATGATGGCATTTGGTCAATCCTTACTCACACTACTGCTGCAAAAGATTTCTTCTTATTCCCAAACTTGAGTATTTTTTAGTTCTGTTCCACTCTTAGCATTTTTTCCCAACTTCTTTTACATTTCCAAGGAAGAAACCAACGAATCAAAAGGTTTTAAAACAACAGTTTTTCAGCATGAGATTTTTCTAATGTCTTGTGGGCAGCAGTTGCTATTACCAGCCTCTTGTGCCTGTTTCTGTGGGATTTGTTTTCCCCTCACAGCAGTATTAACACAATTCTGCCATCACCTGCAGTGTTTCCAAGATGAGTCAAACAATTTCAGTGGACTCTCAGAAGTGAGCACGCTTGGCTGCAACAGTTTCTGGCACATTGAAAGTGCCACATCTCTATGCATGGGGAGCAATTAGCTGTACAGTGTGAATTTAAGGTTGGTAACAAGGTAAGGGGAGTGAGAAAATGGCAGAAAAGAAGGAGAGCTGCTATTCAAAATTTAGTGAAACACCAAGATTCTATGCTGTGAAACTCGTGGGAGATATCTACCAACGATACTGTATGAGTCAATGCTTCAGCCCCTCTGCAGGATCCACCTTATATCCTTATGCAGCTGTGCTGCATTGAAGTCAGAGATAACTCCTGTGATTCCATCTACTGGGATTTTTGGGACTTTTGCCCAAGTTTCAAACAGGTACTGGAATGTAGTGGGAAATGTGATCACAAAGAACCCGGCCCTGAGAGATATCCTATTTAGTTAATAAGCCCGTTTATTTAGACCTAGCAATTCCCAGTGATCTATAACATATTTCCAGGGAGGAAACTCAAGTGCTGCTCTATAACTACTGTCTGTAAGTACCACAAAAGAAAGGAAATATACAAACCACTTTCATTTAATTCACAGTGTAGAAGCAGTCATGCTCCTTGGAAGTCATGTGTCTTTTACTCAGGGCTCTCTGTGTACTTCTTCTTCCAAAAGGTCATTTTCTTTCGCTAAAATTATTCTTTCTTGTTACTGATCTCATGTCAGAAGAGCTGGTGACACCACTAACTCTGCACCAGCCCACACACATAGCTCTCCCCAGCCAACTGCTTGCCAAAAGAGCCATACCTGCCCCAGGTGAAGCTGCCCAGCATGGGTCCATTCCCCAGTACCCTGTGTTTCAAACAGCCTACCCAAAATAATTGGCTCACAGCCTATCAGCCAAGCCAGGTGTAGGACTGACAGCTTCTTGATTCCCAGCTCTACACACCACAAGTTAAATTCCCATCTAGCTGCACAGTGACGTTCATTTAAAAGTAGTAGCAAAATCATCTCAAAACTGTGCAGCATCCTGTTTCTGTCCAAAAACAATCCACTTACAAAGAGGAGCACCATCCCTCAGCACTACAAAAATTAATAGAAGAGGAAAATGAATTGAGGCATGTTATGAACGGTTGCCAGCACCAAGTATCTCACATTATTCCACGAGAGCCTCTCAGAGTACAACCCCATAAGACCGATGAAATCAGTTGTCAGTAATCTGACTAAAGATGGCCTATGGGGCTGAGGTTAAACAGAGGAAGGAAAATCATAACAATAAAGGAAAGTGAATCCAGGATAGCACACGTGTAAGAGCAAGCAGCAAGAAACCTGGCTCCCCTTTTCAGCACCATCAACTGTTCTTAAATTTCTATGCAATCACTGTGTATATGTGTGTCAGATAGACCTAATCCAAGTGATTGCAGAAGGTTCCAGCTGCTAATGCAGGGCCTCATGAGGGTAACCAAAAATGCTGGCTGTCCTCCTTTGCAGCTTATTCTGGGTGAACCTACGCCCTCTAAAGCACCAGGTGGCTGGCACCGGGTAAGCCTGGGAAGGGAGTTGGAAAACATGCTCACAGAGATGTTATATTTAAGGGACGGAAATTCTGACCAGCAATTTTGTGGTCATATTTTATCTTAACATGTGTATTTATTGTTTACCCAGAAAATTGACAAATTAACAGGTTTTCATACAACCACAGCAGTATTTGTACTGCCCTGAATGTGTACACCATAACTCTGAAGCCAAGTTATAACTTGCAGTTACAACTGGGACTTTACTCAGTCCTTCACCAATGTAGATTTTGAAGTGAAATGATCTCCTGTCCTCCCCTTGGCTACGGGCCATGCATGGACTCCCAGCCACACATAGAAATGTTCAACCAGCTGATGAGGAAAACGCTGGATGGTCCAACCATGGAGGTTCCAGACTGGGTCAAGTCCAAGTGCTCATGAGGCTTACTTAATGAGGTCACGAGCAAAGATGATGCCTCATTCAGGTATGTTATCAGTAAAGTAAGAGCCATCTAGACATTCCATCAGGCTCATGGGGATAGAGCCAGCACAGTGAGTATTGCCCTCCTCATTTACTGGCAGCATCCAGCAGCATGTGCTTGTCTGATGCAGCTGGCATGGCTTGGGATAAACAAGCACACATGTGCCCTAGAAATCCCAGGAGCAGAAATGTTGACAAATGGGTGGACTTTAATTTGTGCAGGCAAACTCTGATGCCATTGCATTGAGGGTGGCTGTGTACTGTTCCTGCCTTTCCAGTTAGTCTAAGGTCATTTCACTGGAAAGTGAATGTTTTCTCATGTGTAAATTTTTTGGAGGGTTTTCTTTGAAGCATGAACTGGGGGTGACTTTTAACTTATTGCTAGGCTGGAAGTATGCAAAGTATCGCAAAGGGAACTCTGTGGACAGAGATTCCAAAGGCTGCTGCATAGATGCTGTCACATACATGCGTGGCATTAGCAGTGCACACCTCTCTTTGCCACCTCCTTTTACTCCCAGGTGTAAGATCTGTCTCTGTGATTTAATGGGTTTGGCAGGGAAGGGAAAAATCCACTGAAAATCCTTATCCTTTTTTAAAACAATCTCTGGAGGAAATAATTTCACAAACAAAAAATAATTTCCAACAAAACTTTGTCAGGAGGGGAACAACCCATATAGCCCCAGTTTCACACTTATTTTTGGAGGTGTCACTCTCACCCAGGTCTAAAATCCTATTTAGAATTTGGTCCTGGAACTCCTAACACAACAAGTATCATGGAGGGTACGTTCATATTAGGGATGCTAAAAGATGTATACAGATATCATTTTTTCAGACCATTATTAATGCCCAGAATATTAAAAGAAAGCTTACTGTTCCCATTTGATGCTACAGAAGAACTGTAGAAGAACTGGCAAGTGATTGCTACCAGCTTCCTCACACCTCAGTCTGAAATTACCTCTGCCCTGCACATTCCTGTTCGCTAATGTCTAGGGAGACATTACAGGAGAAGAAAAGGCGTGAGATGAAACTCTGTTTGTAAGACGTTAGCACGTATTGGCTCCAGAAGAGAAACTACAATGACAATTAGATTTTGCTGTTGACAACAGAGAGGCTAATCACTGGAGCTGAAATCAGATTACACATAATGAAAGTCTGTTGTCTGGCTGTGGCCGAGTTTCAGATGTTCTTAGTATAAGTGTACCAAGAGGAATTGCAATCCTGTTATCCAAACAAGAACTAAAAGCCCAAATCAAATACCAGAAGGATTAAACTGCTCCTTCCTTCTCCCCACTCCCTGCTCCCCCTCTGCCATCCCACAGCTGGAGCCCCAGCTCCCACCAGGTCCCACGCTCCACTGTTCTAAGTGCTGCCCCACAGCAACATCCACACTGACACACGGCACACATCTGGAAGCATCAGCTTCCACAACAATGTGGTTGGAAGCTGGGAAGTCTCAGTATTTAATTTGCTTGCCTCTCAAGGTTTCTTCCTCTTGTTGTTCACACGCTGGTCGCAGAATTGCAGAAAAAATCAGCAACAAATCATACCCTCTGCTGGATGCCCGAGCCACAGTCAGAGGCGGTGTACTGTAACACTGGCAAACATTTTGCGTACTTGGTTTACTAGTAGTCAGCCAAAGTTTGCAGAAGTGTTTAACCAAAATGTCAAAGAAAGAATATCTGCATATTGTAAATCTAACGATCAAGATAGATGTAATTTATTTAAATTTGAGAAAAAAATCAAAGTAAACTCTTTAAAAACACTGATCATATATTTGAGGCTTGCAATGGGGCAGTAAAAGTAGAAGGTATGTAAATAGAACCTACAATGGCATAGGAACTTAACATATTGATTGAGGCAGTTCTTGTCCCTGAATTAATATATGCCTACGAGTGAGTATTTGTTTCAGGGAAGTTAAATAGAAGGGCCACGAATAAATATAAAAGCTGAGATGAAATAGCCATCTGGACTACATTAAACCAAAATACGTAATTGAAGCAGAGAGATCATGCATCCTTTGATCCAGTCACGCACAATTGAAATGAAAGTAAATGGGCAATTCCTATTATCTAATCATTAGAGAAGAGTTTGCAGCACGAGGACCCCTAGCATGCCAGCTTTGGGTGGCCTCATGTTACGCGCTGCACCAGGACCAGGTCATTAGTGCCAGCCTGAGCTGGGCCTGTGTTTAACCTGTGGATGGTGAGCCTCTGGAACAGGTTGCCCAGAGTTGATATGAATGTCCCATCACTGGACATCAACTGTTCAAAGCTGGGTTTGATGGGGTTTTAAGCACCCTGGTCTAGTGGCTGCTCATGGCAGAGGGGTTGGACTAGATGATCTTAAGGTTTTTACAACTCAGATCAATCTCTGATGCTGTAAGTTTTGTAACCAGCTGTTGATATCAACAGCTAGCTCCTGAATGGGCTAAGAACTCATTAGAAACTGTTTTCTAATTAGGAAACACCACTGCTTCCTTACCCAGGCAATTTGCTGCCCATCCTCAAATTCAAGCATGGATTAAGCATCCCTTGGCATCCTGGTCAAAGACACCAGCCAGTCACAACCATCAGTCAGGTCTGCTAACAGGCCCAACCCTAGATCAATAGTGTTATGCTGGCAGAAACGCAGTGGGTGAAGTAAGGAACATCAGAAGCTTTTCTCTGGTGTAGCTCATCTAGCTCATGTCCATGTTACTAGGTTAATATACCATCAAAGTTTTCCAGCAGAGCTGTACCAATATCAGGGGAGGTTCTCTGGCTCGCTAAATTACCCCTAGAGAGCCACTCTCAGGTCAGACATCTCCAGCTCTCCACCTGTGCCCCACACTTCTGTGGTGCTTTAGATATTCGTGCCCAAGCCCTGACACTTGTCCTGAACATGCTCTGCTGCAATTAACCACAGCTATGGACTGCTGAAGTCTTGAAGTACTGATACAGAATGTACAACACCTCTTGAACATCTCATTCCAAGCAGAGCTCATCCAGCTAGAAGGTACAGTTCCCCTGGTGTTACTGTGAGATCCCCATTATAAGGACAATAACATTTGGAGGAACAAATAGAAGTGAGCACAGCACAGGGCTATGAGGCACCTGTTCAGGCCATGAGTAGATTGATGTTATGACTGGCAGCAAATTGCCTGGGTGAGGACACAGCAGTGCTCAGGAAAGCAGAGCTTGCTGAAAGCAATTTCTAAACTCTAGCGCATTCATCCAGCTGGAATTTCAGCTGGTCCAACCACAGTGAACCAAACGGACTCCTAGAAGAGCCCTGTCTGGAGCGGAGAAGAAATATCACTGAATCCAAGCAAACCATTTGTTAAGATTGTGTTGTCAACTGACAACGTCTGGAAAAGCTTTTCCATTTGTCCTGTGCTCCTCAGCTCTGTGCCTGTGGTTTGGGCCCGTGTTAAACGTGATAAGTTTTGGAATGGGCAGAATGTAAAGTCAGCTCTTTTGTGTGGAGGGAAACAGGCTGGAGAATAGCCTCAAAACAGCCCTGTGGTCATCAGCATCATATTATCTGGTTCAGTTTCTTTATTTTCTCAGCTCACAGAGCTAGAGAAATCATCTGCAAACATTCGTTACACTATATGTATATGCACTTTCTGACATTACAACATAATACATTCACACAGAGATAGTTCCCATTATTCCCCAAGCTCAAGTAGAAATTTCTTATAACACTTTGTGTGACCACATTATGCAGTCATTTCACAGTTTCCACAGAATGTAAGATAATTAAGAAATAGTAATATTTTCTGAAATCCTTCACAAATTCTTCATGACTTCTTTTGGAGTCAGGCAGAGCCATTTCTACCTACTCTCTTAGGCAGAGCTAAAGCTGGCTGAGTACCTGAGCAGAAGATGCTCCTGAGTGTCTGATAGCCCTTGTAGGGCAACACAGACTGTACAGGTGATCCTGTGACATGTTGCTCACAATGGGTGCTCCTGGGTGTGAACCATCCATTGAGTGAAATCATCACCAAGGTTGGAAAAGACCTCTAAGATCATCCAGTCTGACTGTCCACTTATCAGCAATATTTCCCTCAGGCAGGTAGGAAATCTAGTGGTTGGCAACCCTGCCTGGGGCAAGAGGGTTGGAACTTGATGACCCTTGAGGTCCCTTCCAACCTAGGCCGTTCTATGGTTGTATTCTATGAAACTCCTTGCCCTTACACCCAGAGCAAAGACAATGAGAGGTAGGGAGGGCAGCTAAAAAAAAAATAAACAGTGCACCTTTGGAAAACAGATGGAAGCCCTGACAGCTCCCTTATTTGAACCCAATCTCTAAGCCAAAAAAGGCTCCAACAAGCCTTCTGTCACTGGCTGTTTCCACCACCATCCTGTTCCTGCTCTCACTACAGCAGACCTTCCCTTTGCTCTCAGTAGTTTATAAGAAATATTTTTTTTTGTCATTTGTATTTCACCAAGATATTAGAAGTTGCACGAGAGTTCAGAGGAAAAGAGGAAACCCCACATCCCAGGCAGTGCTGCTTCCCACCCAACCCGACCACCCTCCCACACTGTCATCCTGCCAAGCAAAACTCCACGTCTCCGAGATGAACAGCGAGGGGAAAGATCATACATGAGAAACGGGGAATTTTCAGAGCAAACATTGTGTTCATATTTGTCAGGAACAAAAGGTGCGATCTGCGGCCATGTGCAGCTGAATTTAAATCAGTTTGCACAGCTGAGTTAACCTTTATCCCTGCCTGCGAGGAGAATTAGCTTTCACCAGCCGTGGTGCTCACACAGCCCATAGCAACTGGTTTGGGTAATGGGGAACTGTAAAGAAAAGCACCGGGACTTGAAGAAAGCTATTCCTTAGTGGAGCTTCATCTTGGTTCCACGAAGGCCAGAGCTGTCATCTGAAAACGAGGTCAGGGTGACCCAATTGCTACAGGAAGGGTGAAGTCAGAGGGCGAGGCAGATCCTTTGATAAACACAATTGCCACCTTTTGTCTCATTTCCTAGTCTGTTTCTTAAGGTTCCTAGCTTCTTATCAGGAGACGTGGCTTAAAGTTCCTGTTGTACACTGAACTTCCACATATGCATTACCCTAGAGCTGCTGTCTTTGAGCTGGGCTTATCCAGTACTCAGAGTAATATTGCCGGGGAGGAGCTGGCCCTATGCTTGGCAGGCACAAGATCCTGTTTATTTCCTACAACCCTCGAGAGGCTTGGAGCACAACTCAACTGTCTTTTGGAATCTCTCAGCTCTATGACAGCACCCTGCAGGGGTGCTCAAGGGCTCATAAATTGGCTTGGAAACATCTGGGAGTCCCCTCCAGAGAAGATGCAAGGAAGCATGGGGTCTGTCTGAGGAAGCACAAGCTCCTCAGCTTCCTCACCATTTGGTGAGGACCAGATGGAGGCTGGAGATACTCAAAGCGTGCTGTGAGAGCTGATTAGCTGATGTGGGCTCACCAGCAGTCAAATGGGAATGACTAGGGGACAGAAAAGCAGGGGAACACCACATGCTTGGGATTTGTCCTCTTTCCACCCCTGTAGCGTCGGCCAAGTCAAGTTTGAGGGCTCCACATGCTCATCTGTCTGTCAGCTGGGAAAAGGAGCAGCAGCACAGAAGGGACAGCAATGTGGGAGGAGGAGGTTCCACCCATTGGAAGGATTCAGCTTTGGTAAAACCCCACGAGCTTTGGGAACATTACTGTAGACCAGCAGCTGCCCACACTTGGTTGTAGTCTGCGTAAGGCCCTGGAACATCAAGCGGTCGTTAGAAGTGTGCAGTACTCCAGCAGGGATGGGGCAGTCTTGGGTTCACCAAAGGAGCTGCTATGGTAGGGTTTACTCCTCAGATCCTGAGAAACGCAGTAAATACAGGCACAGAAAAATGTTCCATAGGACAGGAAAAAATGTCACCTCACACATATGATTTCTGTATAGAGATGCACTTGTCAGGAGCCACGGTATCAGCACTTGGCTATGAAAGCAAAAGTCAGGTAGGGCTCATTTGCTGACAGGCTCAGTCTCCTGTGGCTGTTGAACTTGAGACCTACAGAGAAGTACAATCATTTATACTGTGCAAAAACCACCAGTTTTTATCGCTGCCAGAATACAAATGGGAATACAAACACATACAGACCTAGGGGGTGTAGCTGAGATCAGCTGTCAAAATGGGAGAGGTGGGGAGGTTCCCTGGGGCACCCAATGTGGAGCAGCCCCCAGACCTTCAAAGACGGCCCAGCAAGAGCAGCAGATCCCAGCAGCTGATATCTGTAGGCATTACTTACCCTTCCAGGGGCGAGGCGTTTTGCACTGTGAAGATTCACTTCCTCTACTGCGTTCAGAAAATACCGCTACAATAATAAGGGATATTTCCCCTCCGCCCCAGCATCAGTCTTTATCTCCCAGCCTCCCATACATCTTATCCAGACCATAAACACTGTCTGTGGGCTCTTCAGCGGAGTCCCTGATTCACACACAACATGGGAACAATAAATAAACTGCAGACAGTTCCCTAAGGCCTGCTTTCCCATTGCGGTTGGATTTTTAAGACACCTGATGAAAAAGAAACACAATGAACGGGCCTTACTCACAAGCAGTGATGCCTGCAGCTCATGGAGAGAGAGCTAATTGCAGCCTCTGTGCAAAAAATCCCAGCACCACAAGAATAATAGCACCATTTAGGATGATTTTATGCAGCCTGTTAAGGACTACAGATCCGACAAAAGATTAATTGCCAACACCTGTAGATGGCACTACGAAGGGGAGTTCAAGTGCCCTAACTTGGCATGTATGCTGGCTTAATAAACTATCTTTTTTGTATCTTTTTAATTGCAATCCCCACCTGTTCCACTGCATTACCTTATGCAACAACATTTTCTAAATAAAGCTCCAAGCCAAAAGACCCCGCACTAGATAAATTAATTGAAGTAAATAAGCAAGCAGCTAACTGCAGCTAATTATATATCTGCCAGCAGCTTTGCTTTTAAGCACCTTAAAGGTGAACATTTTAATTACTTAATGTGCTCTATTGTTCTCAAATTAGATACAAGAAAAATAACATTGATCCAATCCTTTTTTAATTTTTATGCACCAGAGTTGGAAGGCAAGTGGCTTTGTAAGGGGATTACGTGTGGGCTCATCCTACTTAGCTATGATAAAGTTCTCTGCTTCCTAGCAAGTCTGTTTAACCCTCTTCTAACAGCTGTAGGGAGCTCCTAAAGCTGGAATCTTTAGGGAATATGAATTATACCTTGAGACAGTACAGAGAAGAAAGAAGGATAACGTATGCCAAGGGCTCTCCAGAGCATTTGTAAAACAGCAGCACACTGTGATGACTGCGAGTGAAAAGAGATGGCTGGCTCAAACTAATGGAGCAATGTGGGATGAAGACAGGAAGGTATCCCATCCATCCAGGCATGTCCAAGAGGTGGCGTTATTAGAGATGTGGTACAGCCACACGCCTGCTGTGCAGCTCCATCTGAGGTCAGCTGCAGATCCAGAGAATGAGTAGACCATCTGTGATCTGCCCTGCTCTTCGAACAGGGCCCATTACTGACTGCCAAGGAAGCCCATGGCAACCCTATGCTTCTTTCAGTTGTGTCAAGGGGAGATGAACCCAAGCCTCCAGCTCCTGAGGGAGATAAGCAAAAAATAATTGAATCATAGAATCATTAAGGATGGAAAACTCTCCAAGATCATCTAGTCCAACCATCAGCCCACCCTCACCATGCCCACTAACCCAAGTCACTCAGTGCCACATCTCCACATCTCTTGAACATCTCCAAGTCAGTGACTCTACCACCTCCCTGGGCAGCCTGTGCCAACGCCTCACTGCTGTTTCTGAGAAGAGATTTTTCCTGATGTCCATCCTGACCCTTCCCTAGCAATATTTAAGGCCTTTGTGAATGGAACGGGAGAACAGAGGCTGAAACTGACCCACACTGGGACACCACTGTCCTCTGTCACCCACTGGAAGACGAAGCCTTGTTCTTCGTGTTATATGGAAGGATAGAGATGAGCCAAGAACCCAGGTCAGAAACAAAAGCAGCAATTCTTACTCCTTTTTGCTTTAAATGGGTGGCATCCTCCTGTTGAGTATGAAAAGATAGGAGGCTATGATGAGAGCAAGAAGAAAATGCCTCAATGTAAGTGGGGACAGGTAACCTGGGAGAAGTATAGGGATGCTGCTGAGCTGTGTAGGGATGGGGTCAGGAAGGCCAAGACCCAACTGGAACTGGAATTTGCAAGGGAAACAAGAAGGATAAGAAAGGCTTCTATAGGTAGAAGCCTATCAACTGGAAAAGAAAAATCCATGTGGGCGTGCCCACCTTAGTGGGTAACATAGACAGACTAGTAACAAAGGATAATAAGAAGACTGAGGTATTCAACAACTTTTTTGCCTCAGTCTTCAACAGTGACTGCTCTACATACAGCCCTCGGGTGGAAGGTTCAGAAGGTGGGAACTGGGGAAGCATTGCCCCTCCCACTGTAAGCGAAGATCAGGTATGTGACTGCCTGTGGAACCTGAACATCCACAAGACTACAGGTCCTAATGACATGCATCCCAGAGTCCTGAGGGAATTGGCTGATGTAGCTGCCAAGCAACACTCAATGATATTTGAAAAGTTGCTGATGACTGGAAAAAAGGTGATATAGCACTCATTTTAAGAAGGGTAGAAACTCCAGGGAGTTGCATGGAACAGATCCTTCTAGGAGCTGTGCAAAGGCACATGGAAAACAGGGAGATGATAAGGGATAACCAGCATGGCTTCATCAGTGGCAGGTTCTGCCTGACAAACATTGTCCTTTTTTATGATTATGTAACTGTGTCAGGTTACACTGGTAGTTCTTCCCTTGTCCACTATCTGGACTTCAGTAGGGTCTTTGACGTGGTCCCCACAACATACTTCTCTCCAAATTGGAAAGATGTAGATTCAACAGGATGGATGAGGAACTGGTTGTGAGATCATACCCAGAGAGTGGTGTTCAATAGTTCAGTGTCCAAATGGAGACTAGTGGCATCCCTCAGGGGTCAGTAATGGGAACAGTGCTCTTTAACATCATCAATGACATCAACAGTGGGATTGAGCACACCCTCCGAACAAGCAAGTTTCTCTTGTTTTAACCAAACAAGGAAAACAGTATGATGGGAAAGTGATCAGCCATTCAGCAATTTTAATAAATGCAAAACCAAAAACTTAAGGGCCTTAAAGTCTGGGCATTCATGGCAGGACTGTGCCAAACCATTAACTGAAACAAACTGTGATCTCCTCATGCGGGTGTAAGCAAGCAATGCACACCTGGGTACACAATCCCACAGCAAACACGTTTCTCCACAACAGTGAAGAGTTACTCATAAAATAGTCTAAATGTATGCAGAGGCAGCCTGCTATTACCTTGTATAAAGGTTGCAAAAGCAAAGAGACCAGCATGAACAAGGAGATGTTACAAAAGAAGGAAATAAGTGCTCACCCACCTCCAAAGATCTAGGTTTGCAGGGAAGGAGCTCCACAAAGGAGGAACCTCCAACAAGAGATCCTTTCTCAGTGGCAGTCAGCCCTTAAATGAGGTCTAAGAAGGATGGAACCTGGCTCCACCCCTTCAGGTCACACAGGCGAATCACCTTCACCTGCACCTCCAGGGCTGACCAGATCTTGCCTTCAGGTGCTCATTCAGTGGTTCAGGCTGTGAATCAGCAGTTCCCATACATGTTGGCACGGGGCTTTGAAGACATCAAAATCTCCAGAGAGGAAACTGATGCTTTAGTGCTGGTGCTCCAGGAGAGGTATAGCAGTATATTTTAGTCAGCAGTTGCTAGGCAGTATTCTGGTTATTTGGCATGGAGTCCTGGCCATTATACAGAGGCAGGGGCATGCAATGGCTGGAGGAGGAGCTGGCATCCATAGCCACCTCCACAACCAAGCTCGTGCCTCAGTGACAAACACTGACATGTGAAAGATGCAGTGCTGAGATGCAGGATTGTGCCATCAGCTGGTTGCTGCAGCTTTCCTTAGAAATTTTCTCTAGAAATTTGCTGGAATTAGATAGTTGGACTCACAAGAAGCAAGCGATGATCACTATGGAGGCCCTCACAACTTTGCAGAAAGTAAGCTGTGAGAGAAAAGCGACCATGGCTCAAAACAAATGGACACTCCTGAATGAAGGGAAAGGTCTGAAATAATCTCACGCCTCGGGTCAGAGGTAGCACTCGTCTGCATATGCCCCAGCAAGCAGGGAGGAGCAAAGGAGTTCAAGACACTGTTTGCATGTTATTTATTTTAGAGCAGTTCCAGCTGCATTTTTTTTTCACATATGTGGGGACTAACAACGAGCTTTAGGCTTCCAGAGGGCAAAGATCTCCCTCTGAAACTGGCTCAAAAGCAGCACGAGAACCTCACTACAAGCTTCTACATGATGCCTGTTCTGCAGCCCTGATACAATCAATATCACCTATATCAGTGACCTGCAAGGAACACAAACTGTTGGCCTGTTTCATTGCTTGGAGAGACAAACATATGCAACCACAAGAATTGGTCAGAAAATCACAGAGTTGGTAGGAAGTACTGTGCTCCAGCATGCCTTTGCACAGCAAAAGCACAAATCACAGAGCACCAGAGAGCAATGACTGCACTCTAACAAAAATTGCAATCTGAAGCTCTACTTTGCTCCACACATGTTTACCTATCTTCGGTAAACATGAGTTTTAAATCAACAGTCAAGGTATTGGTCAAGAAAGCTCATTGGAAAAGGTGGGTAAATTGAAGTAACCCAGGAAGCACCAGAATATAGGTAGGAGCCAGAATAGGGGTAGGAGCAGTGTCACCTCACTTCTGTTTCCTTTTTATATAGCACAGTATGTTTTCATTTTTAGGGATTAAGAAATGTGAATAACATTCTTGGATTTACTACAGAAACACATTTTTTTTTAGCAAGTCCCGTGATAATTTTGTGGTTACAGCATGGGAACCGAAGACCTGGAATCTTACTCTAGTCTTTGTCTTCAGCTTCCTGAGGAAATGTAGACAAGGCACTTACCCTTTTCCCCCATTTCTAATCTTTAACACAAACTTGCTGACCACCCCATCGACGTTGCCATGTTCTATGCATTGTTTGAAAGAAAAAGCTTTGATATTGAAGTGGTGCAAGGGGAAAAGTGTACAGTGTGGAAGACTGTCACTGCCAATCTTGCTACCATCACTGCAAAAAGCAATGGGCCTGAATGGATGACACGTGCTGCCTGAACCCGGCCTAGGGAGCTGCTTTGGCAGGGGGGCTGGACTCTATGATCTCTAGAGATCCCTTCCAACCCCTACAGTTCTGTGATATTCTAGGCTGTTTAGAGAACAGCACCAGGAAACTGCAGTTCAGCTTTGCATAATGCATCTGGCTTCTCCTCCCCAGTCTCAGTTCTGATATTTCAACTGCATTTGAAACATGGGCAAATAGAACGTGCAGATCTAGATTTGCAATCCAGATACAGCAAAGTCAGCTAATGTGCAGGACTGGGAAGATTTCATAGATATTAAGCTTCACTTTTCATCACATATTGCTCTTACAGTGCAGGACAGAAAGAAAAAATCAACTGAATGCCTCCACTAATCCAATAACAGGCTCTGCGTTTCTTCCAGATAGTTTAATTAATGGAAATAAGTTTCTTTTTGTGGTGCTCTTCTCTCTGTTCCCGGGAGCAAAGACCAAACAGCGGTCACCCTGTCCTGACCCACAGCCCTGAGCGATGGGCAGCGGGACAGGAGGAGAGCCAGAGGAACCCTGCCCACAGCTTCAGCCCACAGACCTTTAGGAGGAGTAGTGCTTCCTTCAAACAGGAAAGGTACAAATTGCTAGCCTGTCCCTTTGGTAGTGACCAGAATAGAAGACTTTCTCTTCTTGTTCCCTGAAGACTAGAGCTATCATTCCAGGCTTTAATTAAAAGCCTCCTCAAAGCTACTCATTTGAATTCATTTTGCTTTGGTTGTCCCGCAGCAAGTTTGACAGCACGGGCACTTTGCAGGCCCGCGTGTATGGCACATGTAATTAAAGTTAACAGAAGTTACCAAGTCTTTAAAACTGAGCCAGGCAGCCCAGAATTAGAAGCAACATCTGAAAAAAAAAAATCCAGATACGTTTGTGCGTTTGTGTTACAGCATCACCTAGGGGCTGCGACGCAGATTAACGCCCGTTGTGCAGACACAGTTTAAGAACTCTGCCACAGAGCCTGCACTCCATCAGGCCCCGAGTATTTAGATGGCATGTATCTACCAGCAGAACTCGATGCATATATATACATACAGACATTTATTCCTTTTTCTGTTTGTTTTAGATCAAGAGCCACCAAGGTACTGAATCAGAGGGTACGATGGTTGCGGAACATATTCTGGATCACATCCATAGGAATGCTACTGCTGGAAATACCCCTACTCCAAAAAAAAAAAAAAAAAAAAAAAGAAAAAAAAAAGAAAAAAAAAGAAAAAAATCTGAACTATTCAGTTATTCCACTATCATCTACAAGCCGAGAGCCACAAAAACTATGAAAATTAAACCCATGTGTATGCTCAGTGTAGTCTGGCACTTACATTGTTGCTGATTATAGGAATTCAGTGTTTACATTTTACATTCTTTCCCAGACTTTTTTTCTTCCCTGACTTGAAGTAAAAGCTCACTTGGCCTTGCCATAAAATAAATCAGACCACTGAGGGCAGCAGGATCGTGTCTCTGTGAGACAAGCAAAGTCCAAACATGAGACAGCAATTCTGTCCTGAGAGGTGATGGAATCAGAGAAGATCTAACCCAAAAGAAAGATGTAGGAAGGAGCTGGAAATAAAATTTGGTACCAAGCATTCTGAAAGCCTTTCCAAGTAACCATACCTTGGACTCATCTAAGTGTGAAGAAACTTAGTACGTTTTGCTGAGAAGCTGCCTATAGGATCACACAATCCTTTGTGTTGGAAGGGACCTTTTAAGGTCATCTAGTCCAATCACCATCCTCACCGTAGAAGACTTTTCCCTTACATCCAACCTAAACCTCCCCTCTTTAAGCTTGAAGCCATTTCCCCTTGTTCTGTCACCACAGACTCTGCTGAAGAGTTTGTCCCCTTCTTTCCTGTAGCTCCCATTTAGATACTGAAAGGGTCTCAGGTCACCTCACAGCCTTCTCTTCGCAGGCTGAACAGCCCCAGCTCTCAACCTGTCCTCATAGGAGAGCTGTTCCATCCCTTGGGTCATTTTTGTGGCCATCCTCTGGGCGCACTCCAAAAGGGCTATGGCCCTCCTTGAACTGAGGACATCTGGAGTACTCCATCCATGTGAATAGGATATAGATGAAAAAATATATATGTAGTAGTTGTACAGGGTCTGTTCAAGATATTCTGTGAATTATGACTGACTGTGCATTGTCAAAGGCAAAAAAATCTGAAATCCTTTCCAAAACATAAAAAAAACAAAAAACCCAACAAATATTGGAAAGTCTTCTTAAATAGGTTTCTAGAGGTGGGTTATGAGTGGGACTCTCCCATACAGGCAGGTTATTGGCATGACTGGAACCACATAAAACACAAGGAGCTAGTTTTAACCTGAAAGTTGATTATCTTCATACTTTCACTGCTAAGTCCTGTTGGACGCAGATGGGCTGAGAAGCATGAAAGATGCACCAGTAACTCCAAAAGGAGCTGGGAGCAGGCAGAACTGGTGCCAAGTAAAACCTGACCTGTTCCAAGCTGACTCTGACTAGAGAAAGGCAGATGGCTCACAGCAGGTATACTCTACCTACTGTCACTGTGCCAGCGTAGCCCTCACTAGGGAATCCTTTTCAAATCTTCCTCCACACAAACATCAGCTGGTTTGAGTGGAACACGCTGCCCACAGGGATTATGAAGTCTCTCTTGAGATGTTCAAAACCTGCCTGGACACTCTCTTGTACAATCTACTGTAGGGAACATGTTTTAGCAGGGTAGGTTGGACTACGTGACCCTATCAGTAGTCCCTTCCAACTCCCACTATTCTGTGATTCTTGAGACCATCCTGCAACTCAGTTCTCCCATCCAGCAGTAAAACAAATTCCAAAAGAGTAACTAAATCTAAGTCAAGACATTCTGTAAACTACAGAAGCTTCAGAAGGCATACAACCATTCACTATCAGATCAGCTGTGTGGAAGTAATAAAAAAGCAAAATCTTGGTGTCCATAGTAGGCTGCTGAGGAACTGCTGCAACTGTCAGCATGAAATTGCATACAAACTTATATTCATTTATAAACTGCATAACATATAAACTGCAATAACTTCTGAAGGTAGTATGTAATTTTTTCCTATGCCTTACAGGTACAGACAAGTACACACACACAGGGTGACATGGGTTGATTTACTGAGTTATTGCAAAATACAATAGTTTGCAATCAATACAGAGCAATTCTATTCAACTATTAAGTGCATGGTAACATTTGTGTCCTCTTGTGATAACATGGTAAAAAATATTAAAAGTTTTAACGGCTGGAACATCAAATTATCATCTTCACAGAAGAGTAACAAAAGCACTGGTCAAAATCACACTCCAAATATTTAATTAGATGCTGTATATAATCTATACAGCAACTTTAGCACTTGAATCAAGTACTCCAAGCTAGCACTGGTTCACTTCATGCCTGCATCTTAAAACTTTGTTTTCATTTAGTCCACCACATAAAGTTCATGCCACGACCCTCTGCTTATGCCATGCTGCCCCAAATCAGCCTCCCTTCAATGACTGTCAGCACCAATGGATAGCCTCCAGAAGGCCAATTCAGATCTCTCACAGCAGCACAGGAGATCACCAGAGGACAGAGAAAGAACATCAGAAGCAGGAAAGAAAGAATGAGACAGAACAAGTAGTTGAAAACATAACAGTGCATCTATGACTATTACAAAATACGGTTCAAGCAGCAGAATTCATACCTGGATGCTTGTTGCTAAACAGCTTGGTGACTGGCCACTGCAGGTGTCACGCACACCAAATTGAGCCACAGCATACTAAGTGATAAAACTGGGATCACTTTAAGTTTACAACGGTGATCAGAAAGCACCTTTCCAACGCGAGCTAGCACAAAGCCCACACCCAAAGACAATGGGGCTGAAAATACAGTTGTCAGTCAGCAGAGGACTTGAGAGAACACGTGTGAATCCCAGTCAGAACTGTTGACAGAGGACAAGAAATGTCATTTTCCAAGCAGTGTTTGAAGAGCTGACTTATGTTTACGCTCACTGCAGCTCTCTCTCTTTTAAGGAGCAAAGAAAGCAACCGAACAGAAAAATCACAGGAAACATTTAAAAGGTGTTGTTAAACAACATTTCTTCTAGATCAGTGCTGTTGTAACAGCATACAGAATCAGCTTCCACCAGGACAACACACTGCATTTGCCTTTTCAGTATTTTTTAGGGTGCAGTTCAGCAGTGTAAGCACCAGGTCTGCATTTACAGAATGTGTGCTCATCCCCACAGGCAACTGGATAGTGTACTTCAGCATCTGTTTGCACATTCAAGGCTTTGTGCACACAGTTGTCATGAATGCACCTTGCAAGCATTAAACAGGCTCTCACCTTTCAAAACCATAGCACTTAACATACCCATAATCCACCAGACTTCCAACCTCTTGCTTTGGTATTGAATTGACAGAAAATTTACAATGCCACTCATCAGCCTTACACAGACTGACTTACTGAGAAAGAAAATAAAAAAGTAACAAGTCTGAATATCCAAACAAATCTACAAATACATTCATCAATATGCAGCACACCACAAATAAAGACAATACATGGATCTGAATGACAACCAAGTACTTTCAGGAAAGCTTTAAAGTCTTCCTATCATTTTTCTCACGTAACATTTAATGTTACTGTACCAATGATTATATAGCAGCTTCTATGTTACCTCTGAAGTTGTATTGATTGAAAAAGGGAGGGGAACAAAGGGCCTCTGAGGAATTCAGCAGCAACACAGTTAAGTGCATTGAAAATGTCAATAATTTGTGGCACATAGGAATTCATGGCTTACACAGGTTACTTCTTTTCCTATTTACAGTATCATACACTTGTATAAAGTCTTTGCTGCATTTTCTTCAGCATTTACTCTGTGGCAAATCACAGTAACTTAATCATGGAACAAGAAAACCCCAGTCTCTTTTGCAGATTAATGACTAATGGGCATTAGCCTTACTTAAGCTATCTACTTCTATGAACTCCATGAATCCCAAAACTTAATTGGCACAAAACCACTTTGATAATTTAATATAGGAACAGATTGCTCTTGATTGTTTATCTCCTGACTTAATCTCTGTTCACAATTGGTGCATTATCTACTTTGCCAGACATCAGAATTAGTTTCAAAACAAACAAATAACAAAACAAAAAACCCCAACACCTGTATGAAAAGTCCTTTTGCTATTGGGTATCTGACTGCATGATAGAAAATACCAAATCAATGTGGTACATCACAGTAATATCATGCTACCTCTCAGATACCAAAGTCTACGAAGTACAAATAACTGTTCATGGAAGCAGCAAGCAACTCGACTTCAGCAGAAAATCTGCCCTATCACTGGGCCTGGTAGTACATCAGAGCCTCCAAAGCAGTTTCTGCTATGCCTGAAGAAGCTGGGATTTCTTGGTTCCAGCTGAGGCAGAGGCAAATTAAAGGAGTGCAAAGAAACTGAACACAAGGTGACACAGCTGAAAGAATGACTTGAAAACTAAGTACTGCAGTAAAAACAACTAAATGACAAATCTGAGTGTAGGAGGCATGGCCCTCCCTACTCTGCAATAGGTTTTATATAAGTATTTAACAAAGCTTAAAGAAATGAGAGTACGTAATAGTCAAGCAGAAGGACAACACAGAACTAAAAAGTCATACTTTAAGGTCAATTTCACATCCTTTACAATAAATCTGGACCCATTTCTTAGCTGGTAAAACACTGTGACCAGGTGTGGAGAGCCTTTAAATAAAAGCAAGCAGCCGGATATGAGTACAGAAATTTAAAATATTTACTGACTCCTGTATAGAAAAGTTGTGAGACTGAGAAAGACTGGCAGTTGCTTTTAGCCAAAGGATTGCATATTCTTTTAGACAGCAACAAAAACACAGTGAAATAAAACAATCCCATCAACCATGCAAACTGATTATCAGCTTACTAACCTTTGTGTTTATGACCTCAACTAACATATTAAAAACTTGCAACACCTGAACACAAAACAGGGTGTACCTGCCATGACAAGATTATATTCTTTTCAGCATACTCTTCATTAGCTTTTGTTGCCACATGCTGAAGAAATTAGATTTAAATCAGTGAATGGCAAATATCAGCAGGTAATGATTTGCACTATACTGGTGGCTCCATCTGGACCATCCTTTTCTTCAATGCCTTGTTTTAATATTTAAAAATCAATCTTCCGTTTGGAAACTCAGAGCTAAATCTGAATTCCTTTGTTGTCTCATCGCAGAATATCTTCAGACATCATCCTTATTTCTTGCCAATTCCATTTGTTACTTTTGATCTGGAGTGTCGATTCCTCCTTCGAGATGAATGGCTTTCACTATTGACTGGATGTTTTGGTGGACTGTTGTCAGTACCTGCTGAGAAATAAATACTTTCTGACTATTTGACATTAGTAAGTTCTTGCCCAAAAGACAACAGAGCTTTCTAGAGCTAGTGTGGAATAGTATGGAATAACTCAAGCTAATATAAACTGGCTAGTACTTGTACTCCATCTAGTGGCCTAACAAAAAAAACCAAATCTTAAAAGATTTCTGTGAAATTCTTCATCCAACAAGAAATTTTGGAAGTTTTCTATAACAAAATACATCAGTGCAACACCATCTATTTTAAATGTCATCAATAGTACAGATCTCCACACTGGAGATTGCTGTAGATTATTGCTGGCAGAGAGTACTATCAGAAACTATGAGCCATGAAGTCACAGATTCTTTAAGAGTATGTTTCATATGGCAGCCCACATGTGACTCTGAAAAAGCAAAGGGAGACAACAGGGACTGCAACACAAGAGAGGCTGAAACTTGCAATGAAGAAACAGTTAAAGTTAGAAAATATATAATTGTACAGCTAGATTTCTCCAGCAGTGCAAGAGAAACTTTTTGAATGCAAGTAATTTATCTCCATATAGAAGTCTACAAACTTACTATACAGTGAATAAGTGAATATCAGCATCTAGAAAAGTCACACGTAGCATATATTAAAAAAGTCTTGTTGTGGGTGCTTTTCAATTAACCATGCATATGATACATAGACCCGCCTGGATGCCTACCTGTGCAATCTGGGCTAGGGAGCTGCTTTAGTACGGGGGTTAGACTAGATGATCTCTGGAGGTCCCTTCCAACCCCTACAATTCTGTGATTTTAATGATACAAGCACAACTGGAACATTAGATCTGACAGATAACTCCCAGATGTGAAGCTTGAATTTTTTTTTTTCCAATATGCAGCCCACAGTAATGAGTAAAAGGAGGAGTTTAGTAATTTAACTGGGCTCTAGTGCAGGGAAAAGTATTTAGAGAAATGGGTTGCCTTTCCTTAGTACAGAGGAAGCTGTTTATGACCATGAACATAAGCTCCAGGTCAATTTCTTGACTGTCTTACAAAGCAGAAATGATGGCATGACCCACATTCATATTTTTAAAATCAAACATGCAATGTTCAGGTAGAAAACTCATTCAGAACAGTTATGAAATACATAATGTCCTAAAACTACAAGAATGATCTAGAATAGCAGCAGAAAAAATTAAGCTACTTCATTAAAGAATAAATTTATTTGCAAAAGTTGGAAGAAAAAAGGAAGTAAAAACAAATAGCTTTGCAGATGATTTATCTGCATAGCTCATAGAAGCTTGTTAAGGAAGTCCAGTTGTCTTCAAGTTTCTCAAGTTTCATTTCCTAATGCTAAGGTTTAATGCTACCACTTTGAGAATATACACGCAGAAGTGCCAATACCTTTACTGAATTTAGAATGAAGCCAGGAAGCATCTGGACTGTATGGGCTGTCTTCACTTTCTGATAAAGTCTGTGAAAAACAAGAGGGGTATGTGTCATTAGGATGCTGGTTCTTGAAATCAGAGCTTCTCCAGTTCTCAGACTCACAAATTTATACTATGGTAGATGCCCTGATAAACCCTGATACAGCCTGTACTTAGGACATTTCCCTTGCTAGTTAAGAGGCACAACGTAGATGATACAATAACAACTCACCACTTGCCAGGTGATCTGTTGTAAAATCAAATGTTGTTAATATTCCCCTAGAATACCACCTGTACAATGAGAACATTAATGAACTACTCATCCCTGAATTCTTTGACAAAATCACAGCTTAATTTTGAGACAGCACTCTTCAGAAACCACAGTGTAATGTGGGACCTGTTCGAGGCTCTTTCTATTGACTTCAGTTAGATTCTGGACCACCCCCCTCTCCCCCATGTATGCTAGTGCTGGTAAAGAATTCTAACATCTAATAACATATAAAACAAGAACAGGCTTCCCAATAAAGTACCTTTTCTCGGTGGCCATAGTATTCTGCGTACCAAACCATGCCATATAAACACAGGAAAGTTGTAAAGGCCTAAAAAGAAGGAAAGAAAAAATAAAAAATTATTTTTTTTTTCCCCAACCTCTTCACTAGTTCAAGATCTTTGAGTTCCTGGACATTCCACAGCTGGAGACTT
The DNA here is from genome assembly GCA_013399175.1 of Odontophorus gujanensis. NCBI lineage: Eukaryota > Metazoa > Chordata > Aves > Galliformes > Odontophoridae > Odontophorus > Odontophorus gujanensis. The sequence continues at coordinate 52,610 of VXAB01005359.1, forward strand.
TCATGCTCTGCTTCTCTCTGCACCTTTTCTCGTGATGAGTAAAACCTGCACTCCAACTTCTGAATGTGCAGAGATTGTGCCACCCTGAGGCATGCAGACCAGTTCTTAGTGGGACCAAGAGAATTACATACATAGAGATGACTCACACATGACCCAGTATGGTCACCATAAACAGGCAGTTGACAGGTATTTCTAGGTATGTACCAGGGGTAGTCAGCCTGGGAGAAAACAATTCTCCTTTTCCCTGCTCCATACTTCACGCTGCCTTTCACATTTGGTTTTGCAGTGTTCTGATCTGGAAAGTAATTTAGTACTCCTCCTCTGAAGTTTTTGGAATAAAATCATCATGCTAAATAACAGAACAATCAATTCCAACTCCCTACCACCTGTTCAAAGCTGTGGTTCCCAGTCAGAAGGGAGAAGTGTTTATCAGCTATTTTTCAATGACAGTTAATAATATGTTAGACATAGGATTTACAAGTCTGGCAAGATTAGCATACACTATGAAATGGGCACCTTGTGCTACATTTGCACTAATCACAACGAAGTACAGAAGGTAAAGTTTGCCTGATACCTGCTCCTCTCCAAAGGGCACCACTGGAAGTATCTCCAAAATTATCTTAAATTAAACTGCCATTTTCTCTCATGGAGAAGCTCTCAAACCACAGTCTGTCTCATTGTTAAGTACCAGTACAGTGGCTACGTTTGGCTACGTCAAGAAAGGTGGGAAAAAAAAAAGTTATTCTAGCCCCTCCGAAGTGTGTTATAAATGACCCTGCATCTGCTTTTTCTAGGATGTGCACAGAGTTCTTCACTGGCATTTTCCCCACAGAGACCCCCTGCTGCCAATTCACCATGCAAGAAGTCTCACTTACCACACAGAGAAGCCAAAACACGACGTATAATATTTGTGTTTTGGAGAAAAGATCCTGTCCAAATTTTATGCATACAATGGCTTCAAGGAAAGCAATAACCCTGCGGGTAACAGAGAGAGGAGGGGATTAAAGAAAATAATAATAGATAATTAATAAAAAAAAAAAAAAAAAAAGGTTTCACTAATTCACAGCCCAGACTCAGCACTGTCAACTCTGAACAACAGCTACTTTCTAGGGAGCACACAGCTCCCCTGTGACAAAATTAACTGGAAGACTCTGGGAAATCTATTTTTTATTCTTTACTTCTCTTCAGCATGAACAGCCTACAAAAAGTGATCAGCTAGCAGTCCAGAATTCCACAGCCCTCTGTTTGTGCAAGGAGCAAGCAGAAGTGTATGCCAACAGCAGAGAATTTCTATCTAAACCTACCATTATGCTTCTGTGTTCACCAGATAAAAAAGTTTTTTCCATGCTGAACAACAAATAGTAGTATTCCCTGTTGTATAACATAAAACTGCTTTGGATATTTCTTGACAGGACACAAATTTGCCACAATTCTGATTAGACTACTTTGCTCATTTCAGATGGATTTTAATGAGAAAAATAACACTGAAGAGTATTAGATGTTCTCTGAGAATTTAAATATTTACTCTGGTTTGTGTGTAAAGCCCGGTCTCACTACAGTACCAGAGGATTTACAAAGAAAACTGCAATATTTACTTTCCTATCTGGAATTATAAGAATCAAAACAAGTGTCTTCAGCTCTCTCCCATTACCAGATATTTACATTTTTGAGGCTCAGAGCTGTGCATTCTTGACCACCACGTGGTGTGGAATGAGAGGGCTATGGATTCAGGCCAGGCAGCTGCCGAGAACAGCCAACAGACCCCAGGTCCCTCCATGAAAGAGGAGGAAAGATACCTGCATGACTTGGTCACTGGTATTGTAGAGATAGCCCTGATACTCATCAATAAATTGCAAATAATACAGTACAGCTGTTTTTGAACCATCTAATATGAACTGCAGCAGTTGAATGGGATCAAAACTTAGAACTGTGAAAACAATAGTCATCTGACAAATGTTGCAAGTTAGAGGTGCATATTAGTAAAAACTAGAGAGCAGTGTTACTCTGTTAGATCATCAGCTCTTTTTCTTTCTTGGTTTTATACTACTCTTACTGATACAACTACAGATAAAGAAAACTTAGTTCAACTGAACTGCGGTAGTTGGAAAAGGAAAGAGCACCACCAGGAAACAAACACAGGAGGGTATGACACACTTGAAGGCATAAATAAAGCAGTAGGCTATTTTCAAGCACTTGAAAAATGATAACAGCTGTTTCTGTTGTATTCATACACTGTTTCCATGATTCTTACTAAGAACAGCTGACATAAATGCATTGTACAATTGGTCAGTTATATAAAATATTAATACAAGAAATAGTAGATTAGAACACAGAAGAATGCTAACAGAGGAAGGCATTGCCTCTTCTGAAGAGTGATGAGAATACTCACATCACTGATTCCTGGGCTGAAGCACTGCATGCACTGTTCGCATTCAGTAGAAACGATCTTTTAACATCCTAAAATACACTTTTTTTCCAAGGTTTCATCTTAATGAAAATGGTGCAATACCCAGTAGACCCTCTGTACTGGTACTGTTCATGCCTTACATCACTTACTGTCCACCTGCCACCAAGTGATGTTGTAGTGTATTGCTAAGCTGCAGAACACTGTTTAGTATGAATGCAAAGCACTGATTTTAACTGATTCCATACTCTGGCATGTAAAAATTCAACTTGTGCCTTCGGATCCATTTCTGGATCATCACAGGTACAAATATTCAATATATAAGCTTTTTATCATTTCAAAACTTATACTCAGCATAGTTGAATTACTAGATGAGTGCTGTTTTTCCAGCAAGCATCTTGATGTTGCTCTTTTTTACTAGCAGACTACAGGAACAAGCAGCATGAAGAAGAATATTTGCTCCATGCACACTTTGCACAATTAGATCAGACTGTCAACAAATGTTTAATAGCAGTTCCTATCGTGCAATATTTGACTATCTGTTTTCTGACATATTACACTAATTTGCTCAGGGAGAGCTTTAAACCAAGGTTGATATGCTTACTGTACTCCTTAATGATTTTCCAGAGAGAGGAAGTAAACATTCAGAATCCTATTTCCCTTTATCTTACAAAGGATTACATTCACATGTATTCATATTTCTTTCTTAATAGCACAGAACTTGTAAACTCTTCTTCCCAAATTATAAAATAGTTCAAAACACATCCTCCACAAGACTCTGAGGTTACCACCTGTAGTTGAGAAATTCTAGGAACTGACATGTTTGTATGTGTTGAAATGATTCGTTTCATATTTCAGTAAAATGACTGTATTTAAATTAAAATACCTGAAATGCTAATTCAGTTGCTCTTTAACTACTAAGACCCTTATGCATAAACTGAGCAAGTTTATTTGGTTCTAACTATAAATTAAGTAGTCATGTTAGCTGTATGATTGATCACATATCCTCAGTGCTAACACACCACTCATACAAAAACCAGGACAGGTTACCCTGCAATGATCACCCCAAAAATGCCTTTTTAGGGATTATGTGTATTACAGCCTCTCTTTATCAATCATAATGCACATTCCAAGGTCACCCCAGATACCTACAGAAAATACCATGAATTCCTATTGTAGAGCTACAATAAAACTAAACAAGAACAGAACATCACCACTTTTAGAAAATCCACTGGATGTTACGATCATGAGCTCAACACAGTAATAGATCCATTGAGGAAGATGGTAATTCAGTGAAAGAAGTGAGTATTTAAGTCCATCCAAACTCAAGGACGCATATCATATTCTCCTTTGTACAATTAAAATAATTTTAGAAATCCCTTTAATTAAATTTCAGCATGTTCTGCTCTCATCTCAATAAACTGTTGCAAAAGGGGCCATTGCTTATTGCATCTGAAAACAAACCTGCTAACTCAACACTTTGTGAAACACTGAGACTAACAGCAAAGGTGAGAGTTTGCCAAAGCACAGTCTCTAAATAAGATTGAACATTTTATGGATCGTTGAAGTGCTATTCTAATTTAAAACAGCTTCTTCTATTAAGCACAAAAATGGTTCAGACAACTGGAGATAAGACATACAGTAATCTTGACAATGACAATAAAATAGTTGCTTTAACTTAAAATCATTGTCATCAGAAAGGAAAAATATATACATATCTTAAAAAAATATACATTTTTTTCACAAGGCTAGATTTAGGATTTCTTAAGCTTGCCAATTTCTAAGTTTCCAAATCATAGACCAAAACACACACTACTATGTTGTTTATTTACAAGAAGCTGTCACAATGCTACAACAGCATACACTTCTGGTTTCAAGAAGGGTCCACTCTAGTTAAGCCAACTAGAGAAGGAATTTCTCACCAGAAGCAACCCTGCTAACTCTTCATTTAAAGGTCTCCAAGAGATACTGATAGAAATTGCAAACAAGGTAACCATTGTTCAGAGTATTCTTCTTTTCCCACTTTGAGAACAGTGCAGGCATTCTAGACAGTTGTGATTTTTCTGACCATCTTTTATTGCATTTATTTGAGCAGTGGCAATGCCCACCTTGACAGCTAGGTAAGCGTTACTCAAATGAAAGGAAAGCAGTAGGTGCAAAAGCTTTATCCTTCTCATCTGTCTGAGAATATGAGGAGCAAAGCCAATGCTACTTTGAAAGAGACTAGCTTTATCCAGCAGTATCTGGTTTTTCCTTCTGTTTTTCTCCTTAGTCGTTCAATCACTTCCCATTTCAATATCTCAAAATCCACAATTTTCTTTTCCTCTGAACTAGCAAGAAGAAAATCTCTCTATGCTCTTCTTTACTAAAAAGAACAGAATACAGGCATTGGCTTTACCAAGAACCCATTTCTGTGCTGGAATCGTCCTGTCCAAGTTTCAGGTTTGCATGCAGCAAGAGCACTTACCCAAACACCCAGCACTGGGTTCCCACCCTCTTGCACTGTGTATCTGTGAGGTATGCATAGTATTGCCTGAGAAAGAAAACATAAGAAAATTCTTCAGCGATGTTAAAAGTTCCCAGACCATTTACATTTAGAAAAGTAGCTTATGTTACAAGTGGATCTGTACAGCAAATGAAATGCTGCTGCTTGAATTCACAAGCAATCAACCTGGATATCTACCAGATGGCTTCAATTCCAGCAGCAGAGATTATCATACAGATCAAATGGCTTGAAACAACACAGAAAACAATTCTGAGAGCAAGGAGTGGGAAATTACCTGAACTAGGTGAGTAAAGCTACAAATTTGCCTCCTGCCTCTCCACTGAATCTCCAGTTTCTTTGAGCAACATGCAATAGCTTTGGAAGAATGAGAAAACCCCTTACTTTTTTCAGTTTCATTTTCATTTGCTAACAATTGCATTTTCTTGAGAGTTGTGTTTGAATCTTGGAAGTAGCTAAACATGGCTATGCCACATCCTGGGTGAGTGCTCTAAGTACATTTTTCTCTCAAGAACAGAGTAGAATTCCTCACTATTTTGAAAACAGTCTACAGACCATTCTGGTCTGCTTTCTTTAAACTCCTAAATTTTAAAAATAAGTGGCAACTACTCCCCCCCCCCCAAAATAAGAACAAAGCTCCTTTTCTCAATCTCTGATTTCCACAGATAGGGAAGCCAAGCATTATTAATCCAACAATTTAAGGGCTGTTTAAGAATAAAGACTTCTAGAGACTGTGAAGTGTTGTAAAATACTTGAAAAAAATCACTTATGTGGGAGCTTATTATTCTTAGGATGTATATATATATTCTATAGAGATTCTTATAGGATGTCTAAGGTGATTTAATTAGCAGTGCAAAAAAACTGCACATAACTTCTGAGATTACCAGCTACAAAAAATACAGTGCTGTATTTTAGGAATAAAGCAACGCATGCCTGCCATTTAACTGTCAAAGGTAACAACACTTTACTCATGAATACAAAATTGCTTGACTCTATCTTCAAAACTGGGTGAATTTGTCAGCTATGTCATAGAAAAAAATATTACGAGGACAAAGTGAAATAGTATGGATGACTAAAAGGAGGTTAATATTTCTACACTTCTTAACAGTGCATATATGCTGTTACGTCACTCGAAATAAGTAACACTCTATTCTTTGTCTACAACAAATGTTAGCATGTTAGAAAAGTAAAATAAGGAGCTCAGGTAGAAAAAGTGACAGCTCTCTTTACCCTCTTCTGCACTTTTGTGAGCATCTGACTAAACAACTCAGCTATTTTCACTCAGGGTCCTCAAGGATAACGTATGCAGATTCTATACGAACAAAAGATGGAACAGACTTTCTGCACCCTTATGGAAACACACATGTACCTTAATAGCTTTCTAGGCAGAAAAGACACTTGTTTTGCAAAATGATGACTACTTTGCTTCTCATGGGGGCAAATGCATGTATTTCTTGAAATGTACTGTTGTTATTCACAAATTACATGCAGTTCTTTGGAGCCTAGAAGTTAAGCTACTCTTAAGGTAAGAAGAAATACCACGGCAACAAAATTACCTTACAGTGGGTGCTGTAATGATTCCTATGAAGAGGATTCTCCCCCAGCTTAAAGGGTGACTCGCTTGGAACACAAAAATATGTTTCAGAAAGAATGTGTTCAACTCTGTCAGCTAAAATAGTAATTAAAAAAAAAAGTCATTAACAGTTTCCAATTTGCATAGCTCTTAATGATTTACTACCAAAAAATTGCAAAGGTTAATGTGTTAACTAAAACAGAGAATAAAAACTGTTTACACTCCACTGTAAGCATGCTGAGAATTTACACAGCCTAGGACAAATAAGGAATGTACAAATATAACACAGAATTCTCCTCTGGAGACCTCTATAGAAAGTATTTGGTCTCTTTCCTGAAACTTGTTAAGGGATGAGATACTCAGGTGCACTGCAGATGTCTCCTGGAACCTTTCATATTCTATACCAGATATACCAGATAAGAGAAAAACAGAGTAGTCTTTAAGAGAGAAAGAAGAGATCATATCTACTTTTTAAGTATATTGAACACTTTTCCCATTTCAAAAAGTAAAAGAGACAAATTAAGAAAGTGAAGTCCGTCAGCATTTGCATGACTACATATTCAACTCATGGGACATACTATGGAGTCTTGCTGGATCACAGCCAGAATTCTGGGTCATCAGAATTCAGAGCCATCTAATAGTCAACAGAGAAGAAAAAAAGAAAAAGAAGAAAAAAAACACAAAAAAATGGCAGTTCTAAAAACTGTACCAGTTGCAAAGAGAAATCTGATACCCAGTACAACAATCTGTAACTTTTTTTCCTAGAGATTCTGTAATTACACTCCTGAACTATCAGGTAACTCTTGTGAACAATGTCCTGACCCGTTCTGTACGACCAGTTCATTTAATTGAGCATTTCAATGATGGACATACATCGCATTAGAATATCTTCCAGCCAAACACAGCCAATAAGTAACTGAGCTGATGGCAGCTTTGATTTCACAGAATTTATTTCTTACCTGCCAAATGATCATGAAAAGATAGATTCCAGCCACTCTTTGAAATGAAGACTTAGGGTCAAACCAGCGGACATAGGTCCAGCTGGCTGGGGTGAACTGTAATACAGCCCTTTTGATTTTCCCTGTGGTTGTGTGAATATCCCTATAAAAAGAGAATGGCTGCAGTTAAAACAAGGAAGACACAAGGAAGAAAAAAAGAAAAAAAAGCAATAGCCATTCTGTCATGAAAGACTGCCCTTCTCTATTCTGAATCTAACTAAAAGCAAAATGCATCTATCATTGTCTACACAAGGGGAAAAGAAACAATCATGATGGTTCTGCAAATGCCTTGGAGAATCTAGAGGATATTTCTCTTTAGCCTATATGCTCCCACCCACAGCCTCTTTTTTTTTTTTTCCCCCCAATGCTCGTAGATATCCATCCTTAAAGGAGATCAGATTTGTTATTCATTAAGAGTAGAAAAAGCAGGCTCCAGAGGTTTGGGCATACTGCACCTACAGCACACACAGCCCCTCCTGTTCTCATACTAGCTGCATGTGAATCTTCCAGTAAGAAGTGCAATAGCACTGTTATAAGCTAGCAGATTTTCAGATTCCTTTTTGAAAGGGGATGTAAACAGAGGTTCATCTGACAGATGTTTTTGCTTTTGATAACATCAATTCAGTTAAGTAATAGCACTGAAAGGACAAAGTGGTTCTGCCAAAGACATTCTATCATCTTAATTCTCACTGAACTCTAAATTTGGACAGAATATCAACGCCAATTATTCTTTCCAAATGTGGGAAAACTGAATTGAGACTAAAAATTGGATGGCTCTCAGAACAATGTACATATTTGTAAGGGAATAAAGCAGGACAGAAACCCATATAGGGAAAAAAATTGGAAGTCAGGGCTTGAGCTCCTCTTCCTAAATCCAGTACCATCTCAAAGCATTGACCTTTGGCAATTTTATTTAAGCTAGTTTCATCTATGCTATTGGCAATGTACAGATAATGGTGCTTACTGCTTAATGGCAGGGGAGAAGGTGGGGGAAGGGCAAAATCTAGCAAAGAAAATAAACCTGGGGGAGATAAGGATTGAAACTTACTGGGCCAGTAACTTAATAAGCTGCCAGATGCAAAAATTTCTTTATTTTGAATTTTGATTTATTTTAAAACGTCAATAACAGGGTAATGTAATTCACAGCATAAGTACAATCAGCCTGATCTCTCTTCTGCATGGATAGCTAGTGCTGCCAGACTAATGTCTCATCAAGATGAGCACCAGCATAGCGTTTATAAACAATTGTATAAAGAGAAAACAGTTTCAACTAGCTTTGTTCACTGTCTTCTTCAAAGTTTTATTGGTATAAATAATAAACCGAAAATGTAAATAACTATTTTTTAAACTCAGTATTAATACCTGTAACATAGATGGCAAATGAAAGTTATATATATTTAATCATATTTTAGAATATATGTTCTGTACTAACATTAACAAGATGGATTTTTAACACTCAAATTTACAGCACTGTCAGCACATGCAGATTGCATGTTATTTCTATACTACATGCATATGTAAAGGCACTTTGCTTTATAAAGAACTGAATTTAATATTAAACTAACAACATTTAATCAAGCTTTAGTTTAGACCTACTTGAAGCTTGCCCAGTGATAGGTCCTCATCTCCAAGAAACGACAAACTACCATGCCCAACCAGATGCCACCCCCGTTACAAAGCAGGATGTCCAAAATGACTTGATCCCACCAGCATTCAGCAAAATTAGGCAGAAGATGCATGAAGAAGAGCTACAGAATACAGCAAAAAGATTTTGGGTGAGGAACAGCCCAGAATTCACACAAATTCATTTTTAAGAACACGTTAAAAAAAAAAACATCAGCTTTTTCATATTTGTCACATCTCATGGACATAAGCCACAATCATTGAAAATTGATGGGAGTCCTTCCACTAACTTTAGAAGGCCTTAATAAGTCTAGATAAGACCACAGAGGTCCCTTTTCATGTCCTGTTGTGGCTATGCTACATACAAGGCTATGTTTGATACTAAGACACTGTTCAGCTTTCAGCCTCAAAGAGGATACACAGAATGTCTACAGAAATGAAATGAAGCAATCAAAGCTACTACTTTTTTTGTTTTGGTTGTGTTGTGTTTGTTTTAGGTTTTTTTTTTTTTTCAGAGAAAGCAGGTGCTTTGAGCTTTAAGAAAATGAAAAGAACATTTTTCTGCTATTTGAAGTGGTATGTTTCTAAACGAGCAAGAAGTTGCAGTAAGTAGAACAGATCTATTTTTAAATAACTGTCAGCAATAGGCGAAATTCCGATTTTGGAATTTCAGACTTAAAACTTGTTCTCATGTAAACACTTCAAAGTTCTGTCTTTCATTTACTATTTTTAGGAAATTTAATGACAGTAAGAAGATTTAGAGTTCATCAATAACTCAGACACTACAAGCTTTGCTGTAATACTTGATCCAGAATGGCTCGAGCAATTGAGAGGATGTTTAGGTCCCACTTCCTAGTTACTCTCTGGTAATTACTAACTGAATTAATAACTGAAGATGCTATTAAAATACTGGAAAACAGGGCAGAAAACAAGCCATCATCAGACTGAAAAACTGCTAGGATGTATCAAAACATATTTAGGTCCTTAAGGACTTTCCCTGGAAAGTATATGAACTTCTTCAGCAATTGGCTTCCCTCTGAATTTAATCTACAGCTTAATAGAAGACCACAGTGGTCAGTAAGGCAATTAAATGTATTTGCAGATATATTTGGTAACTTTAAGCTTTTGGTAGACTGAAGGAAGATAATTGGCCAGACAGGCACAGTGAAGATACAAGCATAATTTACTGAGAGCAAGCAGTGGATTCAACTCTTCCCATTCTCATTTGAAAGAAAGTAATTGCATTATTTAGTCCACAAAAACAAACAAACAAACAAAAAAAAACCCAATCACAGCAACCCAAGAATAAGAGACCGAAAATATCTAGTTGTGGACTGGAAACCAAGACATCCTTATGTCAAGCAGTCTCCTTGGAATACACACAAATGCTTAACAAAACACACAATGAGCTAAATAACCTGCCCACAAACATGGCACAAGTTTTGTCAGTTAACGTATACACATGATTCGTGTGTCTGTGGAAAATTATTGGTATGGTTTTGTAATAGAGCATCTTCAGTTGATAAATGTACAAATAAAATACCCCCCCCAAAAAAAAATCAGATATGTGAAAAAGAACATGAAGAATGTCCTCTGTATGAACTGTGGTCAATTCACAAAAATTTACAGTGACTGATGTTGACAGTGACCCTTCCTTTGAAAATTCTTGTCAAGTGCATTGATGGAGTTTGGTCTTTGACAAAGCTACATGAATTTCAACCTGTAGAAAAGAAATGCAGAATTTTCCTATAGGAACCAAGCTATAAAATGTTGCTGGTTATCTTAATACAAACAGCTTCCCTTTCATGTTTCAAGAAGATTTAACATGAAAGGGGCACTAGGCTATGAATCTCAACGTGCAAGAAAACAGCCAAAGACACCAGAAGTTACAGATAGTGAGGCAGCAAAAAACAGATCACAGGTGTTAGCCAGCCCGTCTCTAAAATGCTTGCTGTTTTCCCAGAACAGGAGATCAAGGACTGCCTGCATCCCAACTTTAATCTGATAGTAGCATGAGCCAAGTGTCCCATTTCAGGATGCGGAGCCAAGTGAAAACCATTAATGCTAATAGGAGATGCACAGCTAAATCCCCATGTAACTGCCCTGATAACTTCTGCAGGTTTCTAGTGACTCTCTTGAATTAACTAATTCATTAAAAATCCATTTGAGTGGTGATAACCCTTCTATACGTTGAACCTTACCCAACACACTGTTTGATCTAATGATCTGGCTTTGAAGGGATCTGGCTTTTCAGGGAATACTAGACATCCCATGCAGTGTCAAATTGGAGACAACGGTTGTGTGACTGAACAGTAAGTGCGTGTGAAACAAACCCAAGTTTAAACTACTTTTCCAGAGGACGGGGGTGGGGGGGGAATAGTAAAATAACTGGCAAAGCTATTCTGCATAGATGGGTACTTGTGAAATTCTGATCTTAAACAGCTTCAAAATGACTTGAAAACTATGGTTAAGTATCGTGGAACAAAAACACTTCTTTGAAAAGGAACTCATGACACCAACACTTCCAAACCTGAAGTTTAATGTTAGACAACCAGATCGTTATCTACATTTCTGGATTATAAATGCCTTCTAAAGAAAACAGATTTTAAACATTAAATTCAGGCGCTAACATCTGTATTTAGTAATTTAAGTGTGGCATTTTAAACTACATTGTCCCCAAAGCTGATTGAAACTAGATTTTTCTATTTTTCCTCTGAATTGACCAGTCAAAAAATATAATGAAATTAACTCATTTGTTAAAGGAACACATCTGTGCATTTTAGATGACATATTCTACCAATCAAGCTCTAGGTTACGTGCCAATTAGATAAAAGGAAAATACAAGAAACAATCAATTTGAATTATCAACAGATCTAACAGTAAGGACCAGCAATGCAAACAACAGTAATGACTGACTCAAGTATCAGAAGACTTTTACACCAAAATAGGATTTGGAGGTGTCAAAAGCCAACCAACTTAAGCATGTGCTTGAGAGAACTGTTGTAAAGCTGAATAACAAAAAAATGTGGTACCCCAAAGTATGGCATATGGTTCTATAACAAGTGTGAACTAGTTTAGATCCTGGTCCAGAATAACTACATCATGTCAGTGAATATGTATAATCAAGGTTTTGGGGTATGATATAAGAAAACAAGCAGCTTATCATGAGGCTTGAGAAAAGACCACACTGCATCACTTCCTGCTATTCCACACAGACTTCTCCTCATGGGTCTCTCACTTTCCTTGGGCATTCTGCATCTCCTTTTTGATGCGCAGCATTCATAACTGTACAAGATGTACAAACATTGTCATATTTGGATCAAGACAATATATACCGCAAGGTGAAAAAGAGAAATAAATCTCTAAATCAAAATATACAAACCAGAACCTCAAGTCACGAGAGTGTTGGCTCCTATAACAGTAGAAGAAAAAGTGTAGATGGCACCAATATATTGGCCGAGACTTCCCTCCTTTCAGGTTATAGTAAGACTCCTTTTAGGTAATAGTAAGCCATCATCTGCCTAACTTACCTAAATCCCAGGTGCAACAGCACCAATTGCTTGTCATCCAGTTGATAAGGCTTAAAATATTAATTTATACTGAGAACTAGTAAGTCATCAATCTAATAACGTTCACACTTTCCCCCAGAACAATTCAAGTCCCACACATTTCCTCATACTTGAGGCAAATGAGTGACCTACCTCAGTGAGCTCCCAGGTGATGCTAATAGTCCAGCACAGGCCATAGCTGCGGATCAGCAAAGCCTTCATTGCCCAGCCCCAGAAATGCCCAAAAGCAAATATATCAAAGTGGCTAAGGATTCTCTCCCAAGTGATAACATGGCAGTTCACAGCATACTCCTGTTAAAGATAAAACATAAAAACAAACAAAAAACCTTCAATTAACAGACAGCTGCAGAAACACTAGAATGAAGTAACTACCTTCTATCCAGTGCAACAAGCCTGAAATCATATTCCTCTTTCTTCTCCTAAACCCTCTGGGAAAACTTGCAGTGCTACGACTCAGCATTCTGTGCAGCTCCAATTTGAAGTGAGAGAACAGACTGTGGTTCTCCGAGGAGTGTATATTTCTTATGTAACAGAGGAATAGCAGGAACAATAAAATCCATAATAAAAACAGCAAACAGCAATACTTAAAAAAAAAAAAAAAAAAAAAAAAAAAAATTTTTTTTTTTGGGGGAAAAAGTCTCAACACAGACAAGGCNCTTTGGGAGTTCTGATTTGCAATAACCACTTTTCCCTATTTTCATACTATCTGGTAATCAGAAATACTCATCGGTGTCTAATTCTCATCAGTTTGTGATGTTAAGACATTCATCTCAATATTTGCTTGGCTATCTTTTTGTCTTACTTTCCTTACTCAATTTCCAAGAATATATTCATATTGAGAAGGTTCGGTCATAGGGCTGAAGGAAAAAGCACAAAAAAAAAAAATACAATGAAAGTGAACCTGCAACTGTTCTGTCACAGACAAGTTCACACAAAAAATGCTCTCCTCTCCAAACCTTCTAAAATGTACATTGCCATCTGCAGGTGACAAAACAGCACTGCTCAGTGCTACTGAATCAAAGGATTCAACTGTAGACTCTAACTATTGCACAAATGAACCATCAAGTTGGAAAAGAATTGACAGATAAATAATTAAATTCTGGTCTCTGTGAAGACAAAACACAATTTCACACAAATACTTCTCCTATCACTTATGTTCCCTGTCAAGAGGCATCCAGGTCCCTCTTTGAAACTATAAATATTCCTTGGGGCGGTGCTCCCTGATATTAAAGAATGACACTGCCTCTTGCAGATACCAGTGCTGCTCACCATTCAGAGAAAGCTGTGTCACCTGTCTGAAGGATGGCAAAGCTGCAACTTTATCACAAATACTCAAAGAGATCTGCAGCTTGATTATTTGCTGCATTCCGAGTACCAGTGGGAACACCTTGGTAGAATGTTGGACAAATCCATGCACATCAGAGCTGCTATCTACATTTCTTCTTCTTTTCTTTCATATACATATAGAGAAAAATATGCACATTCAAATCCCAGGAAACTCTGAGCTAAGGACGCTTGTGTACCTTGGTCTACACTCACACACAACACTTACAGTCACTCTGTTCCATTTCATGAACAAAAGAATAAGAAGAATATAAAGTATATAAAACGGAACCTATGGGCTCCTAGTTACATCATGATACCTGAAATTCTGAGATGATTGGATACAATAAGGTTATTATAAAAGGAATTAAAAAAAAAAACCACTTATTTTTCAAGGTTCTTGCCCTGGTATACAGATTACAACAAAAGAAAAGCTTTTTTATTTTCATGCTACACCTAATCCTTCCAATTGCACCTCTGCCAGTCATACAGCAAAACGTATTTAACTTTCTTTTATTCTCAAGCTACACTGCCAGTGCAGTGGAAGAGACAAAGTTGCAGCCTTTATTATTGTTGCACTTCAAAAATGTCCTCCAACTTCCTTTAAGGGACCATACCAGGATCAATAGTACAGTTAAGTTTTCAACACTACAGTCAGGAAACATGCTGTACAGTACTTTGGCAACAGCAGTAATATTAATCCTCCCCTGACCTGAATCTATTTCTAGCTCAAGTGACAAGAGTGCCAGGTGAGCCTGCCTTATAAACAGACTCTACATGTCAGCTCCCTTTTGTTGCTCAGCAATGTCACTAACCCCCATGTGTTTAGGAATGCGCTCTCCCAGCACTCTAGTAGCAAGCTGTCCATGCCTCACCACCACCACATATCCTGCCAACCAAAGTCACAGTCACACTCCAGATCTTACAGCTGCACAGCACATATTGCTGACCAACTGAAGTGCAACATCTGAAGCATTCTGTTTTCCACACAAGGAACATATATGCAGCCCTCACTATCAATCAGTAACATAAGGTAAGGGCAATGTAAAGATTCCCATTCTTTACATTATAGTATATTCTTTACATTATATATGCCTCTATAGGGCAGAGTTTTGCAGCTACTACTGCCTGTGGTACCATGTGGTAATTGCCATTGGTTAATAGCAACTTACTACATAATACAGCTAGTTCACTTGCTTACTCTTAGGGCAAGAACAGATGACAGCAGATGACCATGGTGCACAGAAACATAAAACAGAGCAAAGAGAGACGCTGGTCAAGTGGAGTAACTCAACATGACAAAGAAGGGTAAACTGACAGTTCTTATTTCTCTCTGCAATATCACTCTTCTGGCACTCAATCGTTCACACCCTCTTTTGCAATGCAAGTTTGTGCCTGTCATGTCAGAAAATTAAGATGTATCCCTTCCCACCCAGGTAAAACACACTCATCTAGCCAAAGTGTTGAATAAAATGCCAAGGATACATACCATAATATCTGCTTCTCTTGTGGCATACCGAAGATTAGGATCTAGCCAGTACATGACTGCTTTTACCTGCTCAAAGTTAAGGAAGAGCACGAACACCAGGAACAGAAAATACAGCACACTGAGACCTGCAAAAAGACTTTGCTTTAGAATTATATACACAAAACTACTTGGGACACAGAGTCCAAAAAACTGCCTTCCAACTGACTGATACTCAATACGTGCCTGGTTTGCACAAGTAAGTTCTCCACATGCAGAAGCTACAAGCCCAAAAACCTAATGGACAAGTGAGGCAGTAATCTGTGAGCATTCAGTCTTTCTTTCATATCACCTGCCGTTTCACATGATATAATATACACTCAACTGTAGAAACCCAGCCAAAAAAAGAATCAGTCTAGACAGCTTCAGCACAGTAGCACAAGTCTGTGATCAGATAGCTTTGCAGTAAATGACAGATTAGGATCTCTGTTTTTATGCAACACAGAGATCAATTTATAAATCCTACCTGGCAATTCTGAGCTATGCTTACAACTTAGAGCAGCTACCAATATAAACTAGCATACTGGCATGCTTGTTAGTATTGTGAGTTAGAAAATTTACTGTTTCAAACTTCTGAATACAAAGATGATGATTTTTACACCATTCTACATTATGAAACACTACTACATTTGGGACCACCTCCTCTTCCCAATGCTGGAGTACAGATTTTAATAAAAGAATAAAAACTTGTAAGAAGTTAAGAAGAGTCCTGAGTAGATGTGTGTAGATGGAGTTGCTTTTGGCAACACATCTTTACATTATTCACAAGTTCACAGACAGCTAAGACCATATAAACACTAACACTAGTTCTATAGTCTAATACCCAGACTTACTTGTGTTCTGCAGTGATGTCATGAAAGGCAGAAAAAGTAACATAAGTAAACTTAATATCTAAAACCAACTATAGTAATTCTTCAATAAAAATAAAATTAATTAATAACTGGAGATTAAGTCATTAACCACTAGAGTATGCTAGAGGAGAAGTCCCATTCAAGCGCACATGCACATACAGGAAGTATATACTGCCCTCTGCAGTGCATCCAAAAAACACATCAGGTAGGAATACTGCATTCTGAAATGCTGAGGACGTGCTACTTGTGCTTTTCACATACTGCACAGCTGTGAGACTTCAAGCCAGAAGAAGCAGAGGGGGAAACATTGCTCACGAATATTTGCAGTTTTTCCCCCAGAAGTACAGGGGCTGTAACTGAGAATGTTCTTGTAGTTTATATTTGCTCAGAAGGGAGCAGTAGGACCTGTGTTTCTCCCAACAGGATCAGAATTCATTAAAGAGTACTATCTAATCAGCAGTACCCCTCAATGTCAACAGATGAGTAATCAACCAATTTTGGAACCTACTTATTTTTAGCTATGTAAGGAGGCACAAGAGAAGTACTCATAGTAGTCCCTTCAAAAACAAACAAAAAAAAGTGGATCAGCTTTAAAGCAAATGTGCCTAATTCTCTGTAAGCAAGATTAATGGCTAAGTTATGCTCTGTGAACTCTGAATTATTTACAAATACAATTTCTTACACTTTTGCCATGTAATTCAGATGTTTAAGGAGCAAGATTTCACTCTAATTCCTGTAATTAATGGCAGTATCTTTCCCCAACTACAAATGCAATTGATTTTTACACTGATTTTATGAAAGGAAAAAAAAAATACACATTAGGAATACAAACATATGTTGAGCTGCACAAGTATGCTTTGTAAGAAATAAAAGAATAGTACGTTTTGGAGATAATGAAAAGAGGTGCCCTGCTGAACTGGATTTAGTCAGAAGTCAACTAGCTCATACATTTAGAGTGGGAAGAGATGGTGCTGGAGAGGGAAGGTAATTAGGGACGAAACAGGATTAAAACAAAGAATCAGAAGGTATGCTCCCTTTCTGAGGATTTAATTTACACCATTTTGACACAGAAACTCCAATGACATTTCCCAACATAATTAAGAACAGATTATAAGTAATTGCTCAGAAGTGGGAAGGAAGAGTTATTCACAGAAGTGTGATGTACAATTACGTTTCATGACAAACCTATTCAGCTGCAGGGGGAAGGAAGGGGGTTATCAGTCCCACAGAAGCACCAAGAGTTAGAAACACAAACTTACCAAAAACCATTCGCCATATTGCAGGGTGGGGTCGTGTAAAAGGTCCTGTGGACAGTAAACAGAAAAGCCCATTAGAAGACCATCAGTAAGGGCCACATAATCTGTCTTTGAGCTCTCATACAAAAATTTGGCATACATACTGAGAAATTCTCCATGGAGGTATAACATACCATAAAGTCCGGGGGTCTTTGCTGAATATTAAAAAAATAAATAAAAAATAGATAACAGCAGAACTGAGAGAAGAAAGAAACTGCCAATTAGCAGGACAGACAAAATGTTCAATTGTTTTAATGGGAGCTGTTTCCAGAACAGTAATATACCACATGCTTAGCAGATACCTTATCTCAGCTAAGAATCTCTTGACATGGATTCCAGACCATGGCTAACACATGGCTTGCTATCACTGAAGACATCAAATACAATTTTTTGTGCATTAGCAAAGAAACATGGTGTTCAGCCTCCAGATGACCACAAAACATTAGCAAACAAGCATACAAAAACTCACAAACTAAATATCAGACATCTGATACGATCTAAGACATCCATGTTCTTTACCAGTGTCACTACTATGTACTTCAGAGTCAATGATTACACTGACTTTATTAAATTAAAAACCTCTGAGCCCAAAAAGCAGAGGAGGTAAGTTTGGTTTAGATTTACTTTCACATAAGTTACACATTTCGGTCGCAAGAATTGGCTGAATAAATATTTTCAGTGCACACTGTGGATTGCTCTTTCACGGTTATAAGAATGAAATCCATTTTTCTCTGACATTCAGTTTTTCAGGGGTTACTTTTTGAGAACCATCAATTAATGAGGTTCAAATGCATGAAGAATACTCTCTGAATTACAAAGCAGTCACGTACACAATCGTTGTTAACTTATTTCCGAATGTTGCCACTCCTGAGAATCTTTGGAGTTGATGCAAGAATTATTCTCTTGCACACAGTAATAAGAAAAATATAAATAAATAAAAATCAGGAAACATGTAATTTTCTTTAATTGACTGTTACCCAAACAATTTGCCCTTTTTGCACTTTCTGCTCCCCACACAATTACCAGAACTTTTGTCTGACATAAATTTCCACTGAACAACTGTGGTTTTATATTGTAATGCGATTTAGATGGCATTAATCTAACTATGACTAAGTGATTTATGTAGTGTGCTACATCTCTAAGAATCTGTAGAATTACACTTTGTTAAAAGTAAAGGTAAATTCCTCTAACGCATTTCTTAAGGATCTGGTAGAATTATTACTTCGCAACTGTGAGCTGCAACTGTGCACCTGCAAATATGGACACTGATTTTGAAAACCTGACTTCCTCGTTAGATAAAGACAAGCTATAAATAACTTATCTCCCCTCAGAGTGACTGCAACCCATTTTTAGACTGTTCTGTAACATAAAGGGATTTAGAAGTTTAAAAAAAAAGTTACATTTCAATGCAGTACTTCAATCAAAATGAATACAGTGGCTATAAAGAAAAATGTATGTGTTGCAAAAACCAATGTATAAACCTTACTCACCATTGGGAAAAGCTAGAACACTGATGATTAGAAAGAAGAAAATCACAGAGAGGATACCCCTCCAAATATTTTCCTCTGGGACAGAATCATCCCTGAAGAGACAGAGAGCATCAAAGTGTTAAAGTGTCATTTTAAGGCTGAAGTTGAAAGACGCTGAATATATCATTATTTAAATGAAGATAGAAAAAGTACAAGAAATAAGCATGCTGGTTATGTACCAAGTCAAGGTAAGAATTGCACTGAATGACTTTCACTGCATTTCTGGCTATCCCTGTTTTTGTGGTCTATTCAGTCTCCTTTGTTCGCTTAGCCTTTTCCCAGTGACAAACACCAGATGAAAGTGCCAGGACAGGTAAATTAATTACTGCAATCAGCCTTTAACATTCTACTGCCCCAGGTATATGTACCACAGTCAAAGACCAGAAAGCCCCTCTGCTGGGGCTGGGAGAAGCCCACAGAATAGCTTTTAGGCTGTATGAGGCAAGGTACTATGTATAACAGTAACAAAACTGAACTTAGAAGAGCCAGAGGAAGATATTAACCTGCTTTGTTATCTATTAAGCCATAGCTCCGAATGAAATACCAGGTAACATTTGTGCTACTGTCATATTATGGTCAGAAGAGAGATCTAAGATTTCAGTTTGGAATAACAAGGCACACTTTTGACTGGGTTCCTCTTTCTTTTCAAGCTGGTAGAAGATAAAAAGCAATGAGCAGTGAGATGACCAAAAAAACATATCCAAGTCTCATCAGCAGTAAGCTCCTAGCAGACTAAAGTAACAGAAATTGAAACACTTCAAACTGTAGTAACAAGCACATTATCAGAGGTACTACAGCTCTTCCTGGTGGAGCATTTGGCACATTTCTGGATGGTACAGGAAAGAATCAGTGACAGCATAGATGTGTTCCACCTTAGCTATTTGCTACAGTCATAAAATATTTCTCACCTATGCCATATTATTATCCTTCCCCTCAAAACTGCACCTTAACGGCTCCATAGCAGATCCTCATCATCATGAGGCACTTAAGCACCGTGTTAGTTCATCTGCACGGCAGGATAAAGTACATTAAACATGAATGGTTCCTCTGCAGGCCTTTGGGATTCCATACAGCATTTCTCTCAAACCAGCTGACTCCAGATACACTTTCCTGCAGCCACACTGCGCAGGCTGAATCCCAAGCTCAGCCATAACCCCAGTTCTCTTGGCAACCCCAAGAGCCTCGTGTCATCCCCGGCACTGCCCACACAGCCCTAGATTCCAACAGCTCAGCTAAAGCCATATTCCTGCTTTAACATACACAAATAACATGCTCACATGCTGTCACTGGTGTCATCAAGTGGGGGGATTCCTTGCTATTTTCTGAAGAGATAAGAAGTTACTGAAGTCACAACACCACAGTTCAGCACAGCCAGGCAAGAACTAAAGGACACTGGGATCGCATCGATCGATTCTCACCCCAAGGCCCTCACCTCTGCTTATCAGCATTCAGAGTACCACTCATTTTCAGGAAAGCTGTACAAATCTTATTGATTTTGGGGGGAAAAGAGTGCCAGCAAGATGCTGCATGCTGTGTTAAACTGCTTCTCATTCCAAGTGAGAGGTAGAAGCATTTTATTTTGGTTGGAGTTACTTTTGAGAAGGGATAGATACCCCAGCTCCTCGCCAGCAGCAGGTAAAAGCAGGTAGCAGCAGGAGACTCGCTGCTGTGTGCTAGTTAGGATAAGAATTACAGTGCTTTCCTGGAAGAGTTATTTTGGGGAACACCAAAAGAAACAAAGAAGCAAAATAACTGTCGGAGGAAAGAGGCAATCACGACAAGCTGCAATCAGGAAAATATGCTACATCATCTCTTCACTTTGCCTTAGGAACTTTGATGCTGACTTTGAAATATAGGCATTCAGGCAGCACAAATGAGGCTTGTGTGGGAGGACAGAAAAAAATTCTTCAGATTAAATCCACTTCACAAATGCATTTTTCAAGTCTGATGCTTTCTGCAGAAATAATGAAAATTTTAAAAAGTGTATCATAACTGCATAACCTTTTCCTCTCTCTTGATCTTCTCCCTGTTCCAGGGCACTGTAATACACTAACACATTACAAAAACAATAGTTATCACATCACAAAACACCAACAAGAAAAATAAAAATGAGGACACTGAACTGACATAAAAATAGTTTGAGCACTAAATTTAGACCACACGGGGGGAAGAACAGTCTTCTGAAAATGCCCCTAAACGTGTAATAATCCAGTTTGATCAAAGGGATGGGAAAAACTACAGATCAACATCCACTCGGGTCTTGCTCCTGTTCGCATAAAGCCCTGCACTTCACACTAGAAGCTGCCAGTCTGCCACCTCCCTCAGTCCTTCCTCTTGGAAGAATGTGCCCTCCTGCAGGGCCACCATTTCCCTTCTCCAGGGAGGAAAAGGACAAGGAAAGCTAGAGTCACTCCACACCTCTGCTCTGGGGTGCTGCCTGGAAGCAGAGGAGCTGCTGTCTGCCTCGTTCAGCAGGAAACAAGCAAGGCAGCTGCAGCCATTGTCAGAGGCACTAGAAGGATGTGCTTTAAAAACAGATAACCCACTACTCCACACTTCAAAATGGAGAAGCTAAGAACACTTCTTTTTTCCTCTGGATTATGATTACTGATGTGAGAATGTTACTGCTATCTGAAGCAGAGTTTCACCATCAATTCTCGGCTCAAAGACAGTATCATCTTACTCTCATTGATCCCAAGGGAGATTCTGCATTATGGTTTGCTGCATCCAAGGGAAAAGCATTTTCTACTTCAATCTGAACCCTCCCATATTCCTGGCACTGAACAATTACAGAAGAGGCAAGAGAGACTTTAAGGGAAGCAGAATTTCCTCTGTCTACACTGAAGTTCCTGAAAACAAAAATAATTTACTGAAGATGAATGTATTGTGGAAAATCCCTTGCTTAATAAATCGATCAGGAACACTACGGAACAACTGATGGTACAGAAGAAGCAAAGAAGAAAAACTGTCACATCTTAACTGTGCACAGTGCTTTGTGCCCAGTAGGTAGAAATATAAACAAAGCCACTGCAGACTCGCACAGTAAGCTGATGGGAGAAGGAAGGCGAGAGCTGGGAGCACACACTGGCAGCACGCTGGGAACTATTCCCTCTCCACCTCAGCTTCTCAAAGAGAATGTATGGTTTGGGTAGCGTTCCAAGGCAACAGAGGCAGCACTCTGGTATCATCCCAGTTTAGAGAACTCCTGAGACAGGGGGAGAAAGCAAAAAAGGAGGAAAAAAGAAACATAAAAGCAAGCAAACAAACAAGAGTAACTCCCACAACAGAAAGAGAGAACAGTTAAAGAGAAGTTGATAGGTACTTAAACACAGGAAGTGAGGCAGTGAAGAAAGGCAGACAGAGAAGAAAATGAAACTGAAGTCAGTTAGAAAGCTAGCAAGACAAATGGAAATAAAAACTAGCAATCCTTTTGGGGAAAAATAACCACCACAATATTAAAGCAATATTCTCAGGGCCTTGAAGACTCCATAGTTCTGAACTTGCTGGCTGACTCACCCTCTACTTGGAAGAATTACAGGTAAAAGCCCTTTCATCTCCCAGAGGCGAGTGATCAATTCCATTAATTCTTCAGAATGATATTTGGATGAGAATTCCCTAATAACTCACAAGTTTGACTTCAATGAGATCAATTTGACCTAAATCTGTGATACAGCAGGACAAGTTATCAGATGGGCGATAGGGCCCTCATAGGAAAGAGTCCTGATTTAATATCGCACCAAAGCACAGAAACATACCTCTGATTTAAGAATTAAAAACAGATCCCTCAACTTAGATTTTTGACACCTGAGTAGAAGGGGTGTGTTTACCAAGAACATCTTCAGTGGGGCTATGCATAAAAAGTAATAAGAAAGCACACTCAGGGCCATTTGCAGCTACACTCTTTGACACTTCGTGCTATTTTGTCAGCTCAGCCCAGGCTTGATCATTACTTTTGTAACTGACATAAACTACCCACTTGAATTTTTAGAGTAATACAGATTACACACAAAATTGCATCTCAGCCCTAGAGATAAATAATGACATCCTACTGTCAAAGGTATAATCAATATGGCTACTGCAATCTGCAATTAAGTACATACTACAGCACTAAAACATCAATGAGTCCAGCACTCTATACATCAGTTTAGTTAGAACCTTGCAGGAACTGCTTTCAATCCTTTCCAACCTTAATGATTCTGTGATATTGAGCGACGTGGTTTAGCGGGAACAGTGGTGATGGGCTGATGGTTGCACTAGATGATCTTAGTGGCCTTTCCCAACCTTAATGATTCTGTGATTCTATCAGAGGCCACATGACATCTCTTAGTGGAAGATCATCATGCCACCATCATCCATCCAGTAGGAGGAACAAAACACATGGACAACCGGGAAGAGCAATGCAACGTACCCCACAGAGGGGACAGCTACACCCTTTGTTAACAAATGAGGCTCCATGAATGAATTTCCACGAATGAGTGCAGCAGCAAAGCCCACAGAGCTTTTCCTATAGTGGGGAAAGGATGTGGCCAGGCTTATCAGGACAGGGTCCTAAGTCAGCGACTGAATACCCTCAGATAAAGTAAGCTACGTGAAAACGATAGCACAAAGCAGCCGCTTCTGCCCACTTGGTAAATTATCTACTTGGGTGATGTCACCGCTGAGCTCCTTGATAGCCTAAGGAGAGCCATTTTTGGCTACTGCTCAAAACACACACTTTTTTTTTTTTTTTTTTTTTTTATAAAGGGAGCCACAAAACGGCGGACAATCCCGAGGAGGGGCAGCAGCAGCAGAGCACGGCCCCCCCAAAGGCAGCTCTCCCCGCAGGGCTCCCTCAGAGCACGGCACACACGGGGCGGCACCCTGCCCGCCCGCCCTCACCCCGCGGGGTCCCCCTCTCCGTCCCCCTCTCCTTCCCCCTCACCCCGGGGCCTCCCCAGGGCGCGGCACGGGGCCGGAGCGGGGTCACCCGCACCTGGTGAAAGCGAAGGCCATGAGGCTGAGGATGGTGAAGCTGAGGAGGGTGATGGTGTGCGGCCGGTAGAAAAACTCCAGCGTGATGTCCTCCACCTGCTGCTCGTTGATCATGCGGAAGTGCAGGCGGTAGTTCACGTCGTCCTTGCTCAGGGTCCGACTCCCCACGCACGCCGCCATCTCGACCCCTTCCCCTCGGCCCGAGCCGCCCGAGCCCGGCGACGCCGACCGCGCCGAGAGGCGGACCCCGCGCTGCCGCTCGCCCACGCGACGGGAGAAGGCGGGGGGAGGGAGGGGCCGGAGCAGGGCCGCCTCCTCGTGGACGCCGTGGGACGGCCCCTTCCCTTCCTGCCGCCTCCGCCCCGCCGCGCGCAGGGCTCGCCGGGCTGGGAAGGCCGGCGGAGCTTGTTCGGTCTCCGCGGTTTGTGCTCGGTAAAGCACCGCGCAGAGGATGGCCGTGTGGGCGCGGCAGGCCGCCCGCTGCAGCTGGCTCACGGCCGCCGGGTTGCTGGGCCTCGGGAGCCGTGGTGCGGCCCCGCTGCCTGCGCTGCTCTCTGCGCACAGGCTTCCTCTGTGGAGGCCGCACGCTGGGGGCTGTGCTGAGCCCTCCCGTGGCAAGGGCGAGGTCTGTGCTCCTAGAAGCAGCCTGTCTGTGGTAGTAAAGGAGGAGCAGGCGGTACCGGAGACGGTCTCTGACCTGAGCGCAGCAGAACTGTGTGAAGGTAAGAGGCCTCAGGGAGACTGTTTCTTCTGCAGGTCTAACTCGTGCTTTCGGTCTTGCCGTTGGCACTTTTTCTGGCCTACTTAGCTAAAATCCATAGGTTGCTCTGAAGGTAATGCTTCCTGTTTGTTTACACGCAAACAACAGGTATGAAGAGCGCGATAACTATTCGATAGAGCAAATTCTCAGCTACAAAACGCTATTTTTTAACGCAGTCACTGCTATTAGCTGTGCATTTTTGATAGTGATGAAGAAGAGCCTGTATGCAGCACTTGTAAACATCTGCCCCAGCAGAGCTAACCTGCTGTTGTCACTGCTGAAACACACCACTCACCACTTCACTGTGCTCACATCCACTGCCTGCTCTCCATCAACCTTCAGCAAGCATCGATGAAAGTCATTTTATCTTGCATGTAGGAATTCAGTGATGCATGTCTGTTTCATCCCACTTCCCCTGATGCCATTCTGTCAGGCCACCCCTCTGCTGCCACCTGTCACACTGCAACAACATGCAACAGATGTTGGGAAGGTGCAAGCTCTACTGCTGTACCACTGACATCCACCTCTGACATTGCAGGCCAACAGAATAAAATAGGAGTTGTTACTTTCAGAGCAGCCCTCACATTTATCTGAATTTCCTGACTTTCACTTGGTTTTACCCCTATAGTTAATGTAGAATTCCTGCTGTAACTCTATAGGATATAAATCCCAAATCCAAAAATAGAGCTAATTCAAAAGAAATGTGCTGGGCTGGAGCAGCGCCTTGGGGACCTTTTGTTTTCATAACTACCTGCAGCAGCTGAGCAGGAGTGGCACAAGCCAGTCCAAAGCAGTTCATACAACAGTGAAGGTTGGTCCAGAGTGGGCAACAGGAGACAGCGGAGTTTGAAGTGCTGCCATAGTGAGAAGTGTTTGTCAAACTGTCTCCTGAGAGAGAGAGATGTCCTTGGTGTTGTCTGCTGAGGATGTAACCTCACTATTTATTTTCAGTGGCCTTTTTTTAGATATATACATATCTGAGTTAGGATATAAAAATAAAAAATAGTATTATCTGAAAATAACATTAGCATGCTGAGGAAACGTGATCTGGACTTATTAGGCAGTCTTGTATGTTCAGATTCAGCTTTGAGCCCAGACGGCTTGGATCCTACAGAGCTTATTTTTGGGGTGGCTCAAAGCTGCAACTGCGATCTGTGTGTTTGTGCAGCTGGCTCTGGAAACAGTGCTGCACCAGATCTGACAGGTCAGCCAGCTTATATGTCTCTGCACCTGCAGCACAGTTTGTTTACGTGCCAGATTTTGATCTGCAGGCACGCTTACTGTTGTGCAAATATGTGGAGCAATTTGCCCAGCTGGCAGTATATAATGGGAGAGACATCACTTATTTTTTTTAATTATGATTTATTTATTAATTTGAGATCTGATTTATTATAGGAAGTTTAAAGAACTTCGAGTGGCAGAAAAATGCATCTGTGATATGAGAATGAATCGTAGACTATATTGATTTGCTCCTGAAAGGAAAGGTATCATATCCATACAGATTCCAAGAGAGCTCTTACAGTTGTTTAAGATGTAAGTGTTGCTAAAAATGTTTTATTGTGGCAAGAGCTGCAGTAGTTGAGCTAGTGTATGCAACTCTTCCTAGAACAATAGAACGTTCCTGCTTATTTAGGAATCGGTCTTCATAGTTCAAGTGTAGCTTTGTGATTTTGCCACAGAGGAGTCTCAGTTCAAGTGTCTAGGAAGGTTGTGCAAAGTAAGGTACAGGATGGAAAATATCCCCGACCTGAGGAGTTTATAATTAGTGCTGCTGATCAGTAGTCAGTTTAACAACTGAGATGAATGCTGACGGTCAGTCTTCCAAACAGCAATTTTGATTTGCCAGCTGTGAGCTCCTGTCAGTTGAGAAATGAGTTTAGAAGAAAAGACAACATATTCTGTGACTGACATTATAAGTGGAAGCAAACATAATGGTGCTGATTTGGAAACCTTAGTAAGTGGAAACGGAGCTCAGTTTCTTTAGCTGTCAGAGGTGGTGTCATTCAGCAGCCATTCTGTAATGGTTAAGATGTGATAGCATAGTTGGAGTTGGCTGTGAAATACCTTAAAAGTTAAAAACAACTGCAGTTCAAGTATTGTATTCAGAAGAGATGCAATATAGTAGATTTACCAGGTAATTAAAAATAATCTGTCCAATAGCTTTCGGTCTGGATATGATCAGACAATAATGCATCTAAGAAGACAAGGAAGAAGTCATTTTCAATAAGGTGATGTGATCTGTTGTCTGAGCTGACCAAGCTGGGAGTCTGAATGCAGGCTTCCTAGGCATTTGGCTCAGATTTAGCCTTAGGAGCAAGAGTTGATGGACAGTGACAAGGTAGTGTCACAGAGGCAAAAACTGGGAGCAGAGTCTGTTTGCATGTGCTTTCACATAACAACAGATAAGCTGTTCATGTCTTGCAAAATGTTCTTCCATTTTGAAATGGATTTTAGGAGATCTCTGTAGCATTTGAAGGGAACAGCTTTGTTGTTCACAAAATGCACCCTAATCTTCTGTATCTATTTCTTAGACTGGGATGATGTTTCACCTTCGTCTGCTTTGGAGGAGATTTCTGAGGAAGAAGCTGTGAAGATCATTGCAGATCCACTTCTTCCCCTTCAGTCTTCCACGCTTCGAGATTATGTTGATCATTCAGAAACCCTGACCAAGCTTGTCCATCTAGGTATGTGTGATTTTGTTTACGTGTTTTCTCTGTGCCTGGAGGTTCCTCAGTTTGAGTTTTGGTCTCATCAGTGGCTTTGTAAACTTTAAAGCTTCAGGCTGTATAAACAGTGACCAATGAGAAGGGCTGCGTAATGTTATGCAGGGTGAATGGAAAAAGACAGGTGACTGCAAGACTTATAGCAATGCTGTATAGTTGAAAACAAGGCTGGCCAGCTCCAGTTCCTTAGCGTACCTCCCAGAGCTTCTGAAAATAGGGAGCTCTTTGTGTAACTTGTCTAACTTCATTGGTCTTTTATTTTCGCCTGAGTAAGGCTATTTTAGTTTCCTGCAAAAGGTACTGCAGCTGTCCATCCCAGGAAGGAAAGAGAGTGGTTGCTATGCAGAACCATAAAAGTGGGACACAGTAGACTGAAAAGGAAGGGAGGAGGGAGTGGGAGAGACCCTTACTTTGATCAAAAAGCATGTGGACCATGTAAAAAGAATAGCTGAGTCCTCGGTTGCTGGTGCCTTCCTTGTTTCCCAAAAGTTTAGGGAATACTAGAAGAAGGTCGGTGAAATACGTGTTTGAGAGGGAATAGTCTGGCCCTGTGGAATAAGAATTTGCTGTGTGTGAGTCACACACCAAGGGTACTTCACTGTGAAATTGTCCCCTTCCCTTGTGTAATGAAGTTCAGAGATCCTTATACATATTTCTATGCAGTAAGACAGGTCTGTGCATGTGGTGCATACTAGTGTGCTCGATTCCTCGCGTGCAGGATTCACCAGAGATGTCTCCCTTCGGAAAACAAATTGAGCAAGAGTCTGAAACCTATCTTCTTGTTTTATGTGGAACATTTCTGTAATAGATAAGGTATCATAATCTTATTGTGTTGAGCAAAGTGTGCAAAAGGAAAGTAAAAATATTGTCAACTGTTTGTGGGCCGGTTCAGCCCGGTTCTGTGATGAATGGGGTGGGGGACCCACTGGCCCACGCCCCGGGAAAGGGGAAGGGGGAGAAGGGAAAGGGTATGGAGGTGGGTGTAAAAACAAAACAGTGGCAAAGATCTGAGGAGGAAAGCTAATTTACTAAATAAGATATTGGAATGGAAAATAACACAATATAATACAATGTAATTGGAATTGAAGCTAATAAATCAAATAAAGAGAGAGAATGTCCAAAAAAGAAAGGCCTTACATTAAAGCTGAAGGCGAGTTGGCTAGGAAGCTCCCACTGCTGAGATGAACAGCAAAAAGAGGAAGTCTCGGGACTTGTGTGCAGTTTTATCTTTCCTTCTGGGCGGAAACTGGGAACACAAAGTCCTCTGGGGTATGTAGTTCTCTTCTGAGAACCAGGTACCTGGAAATTCAGCAGACCGTGGAACTGGAGCATTAACTCTTTAATTTCCAGTGCCTGACATGATATGATGTAGAATAACGATAACAAAAAATCATAAAACCATGACAAATATATATGTATATATTACTCCTTAGAAACTTCAACATGACTTTCTGGAAACATTTATAGGAAATCAGGTTTGTGTTTTATTAAAACAGTCTCTCATTTTATTTGTTGTAGGAGTTGATTTATCCCAAGTGGAGAAACGTCAGAAGGCAGGTCAACTCTTACTGACCTTGGACTTTGAAAAAGATATAACTAAAATACTTCTGTTTCTGAAGGATGTGGGTTTAGAAGACAATCAACTGGGACCATTCCTGACCAAAAATCCATACATCCTTGGTGAAGATCTGGAAGCTCTAGAAACCAGGTATGCTAGTAAAGTTATCAACAGGGTGCTAAGGCCCTGGGGTTGAAATTCCCAAGTGACTTAAGCTTGTCTGAACGTGTGTTGCCTTGTACATTCAGCTCCTGGCTCCATGTTCCTTTCCCATCAGTCAGCGTTAACCCATGGTCATGGTATCATAAATCAACACTCTGATCCATTTGAAAACTGGCCATAATATCAAATTTTACTGCTTACATTTTCATTCTGATTTAATGAGATGTGAAGCCATATCTCCATAAAAAGATGAGAGACATACTTCAGAAAGGAGAATAAACAAAAGACCATCTCTTTTAGTAGCAGCTTGGAAATGACTTACCAAGGAGACTGCTCCTTGATTACATATGCTTCAGAAGACACTGTGTTCTGAATACAATAGCTACGTGACTGAAAGTAAGCACTGAAGAAGTAAGATAAATGTACGTATATGCTCCTGTTTCCCTAGGAGCATGAACTGTAAAGTGATGGGATTTCTGTCAGAAGATTGACAGTCTAACTGCCAATTTTGTTGGTTCTAGTGTTGTCTAAATCAAGCTGTTCACTAGTATTGCTTATTCTCTGCCAACAGTGGAACATCCTGTTTAATGGTAATTATTTCATTAACAATTCCTTGTCTGGTCAGTTCTAGAGATATAATGGCATAATAATTGTAGCTGTGAATATAGATTCACAGAAGTCTGTCATTAGTATTTTTGGATGGTTAACTTTGGAGGATTATTTGTAGAACTTTAGATGAAGTTTGTATCTGTGACAGGAAACACTTCACTTTTGGGCATAATTCTTCCTAAAGTCACATATCCCAAATTACAAATACTAAAGATATTTACAGTAATACATAGCAATATTTATATTTTTTTCCTCAAAAAAAAGAGCTCTTCTTAGTCCTTGATTTATCTAGAGTAATTGAATGTAGGTTTTAAGCATATATTTTTGTGCAAATGTTCCTTGCCATAGGGCTAACTTGATGACTTGTGTGTTCTCCTTGTTGGTTTATGGATAGGAACAGTTTCTCTTTATTCTCGTCTTACCACTGCCTTCCAAATGTTTACAAGTGGGATACCATTAAGTTATGAAATATTCAGGGTACCAGCACCAAATTATACTGATTTATCTTGTAGTCATAGAGATTCTAGCTTTCTTTACTTAGCTGTATTTGCTTGTTGCCTATCTTTAGTAGGGATTAGATTCTGAAATGGAGTAATTTAATTCTCCTGATCTATACTTCCATTAGGTGTGTTGATTACAGACCAAAAAAATTGCAGGAGATGGACACTGATTGTCAGAATTACCTCAAAGAGGCTTGCATTAATTGAACACTTTTTAATTATTATTATTTTGCAGAATAACTCATGTGCGTGCATATGTGCTTTGTAAAGAATTGTAAATATCCTATTATTTAGGAAGTCCCAAAAAAGGAAAGTCTGTCTGCTTGGATTATGTATGTAATAGCTTTCCAAGACAGAAATCTGAAAGTACATCTTTATGGAAACAGGTATACTAGCATATGCTCAGGTCCAACGTAAACTTGACTTTTTTCTCCTTTTTCCTCTGTTCTTCCATCTGCTAATTCAGGAAGTGGCCTTTTAGAAACAGTAGGCAAAACCAGCCTAGCTCATTTTTCAGCAGTAGTATTTGAGTTGAGGTTGTCTGAGTTGCTTATGTTTTATGAGAGAGAGTAGGTTTTGCTACAGTAAGCTTTGTAACGCACCTGTGAAGTCAGATTTGTTTTTCAGTGACTGTTTTGTGGCAGTGTGTGAGTTTGGGGCTGAACAGGACAATCCAATTTCTCAATCCATATTCTACAGCTTGATTTTTTTTCAGTAAGTTTATCTCAGATTGGCATTGATGAATGCCTTTCCACTAACTTTAAGGTAAATGTTCCACAGAGGCTGAACACGTCTCAAATAGCTGTCTTTGGAAAGCTGAGTATCACCTTTATATAAACACTCCATCACAGATGGACATGGTATCAGTTACATCACTCTGGAATGTTTTATTGCTATGGATTCCACATTGCATAGGAAACAAAACACAAATTTTCATAGATTTGGCATTTGACTTCAGATAAACACTGTAAAAGTCAAAACATTCCATAATTCATAACAGTTCTGACAGTTGCAAATCAGTGTCTGTACTGCAGCTGCACCAGATGCTTTGTTTTTACGGTATTGTTAATGATGACTTAAAACTGTTAACATTCTACATAGAACTGCTGACCCCTGTAGTAAGAACGAGGGCTTAACCTTAGTGCCAATACTCACAAAGTTATCTCAAGCCTTGGTCAGGTTGAATGACTGTTCTTTAATGTACTGTCTTCTAGAGTCAGCTGATTACAATCTTGCTTTCCCCTTTTTAAAATAATTGCCTTTCCAGGTTGCACAGAAGTGTTTTAAGTGTGAATCTTACTTACTTGTTACCAGAGAACAAAAGGAGAGGAGTCAGAACAACCAAAAGTTTTTGGTTTTTTGACTACTCATTTAGCTATGTTTTTAAGATGCTTGACAGATATATCCTTGAAAAATGGAACAGAAGTACAGCACAGCCAACCTGCAGCATTCAAAAAATAATGAAATAAATTATGAAGGAATAATTTTCTATTTCTGTGTGCCATCTTTGTCTCCCTTTTCATCTCTCTTTGTCTCTGAAGCTACTGTAGCCAGTAGCATCAGCATTGCCTGGAGACTAGGCTGTTGCCTTGTGTGTAGGGTAGACTTAGGTAGCAATTAATTCTCTGGAGCTTATTCTCTACTCTCTAGAGATTTTTGGAATATGGTGATATAATATATGAGTCTTTATGGAAAGGGATATAGTGACTGGAAGCTATTTTTACTTTTTACTCTCAAAAAGATATAATTTAATATAGCCCTTTAGTTTTTCCCACTCTAAGAGTAAGCATCATTTGCTAAATATCTGCTTCTGCAGAGCATTCTGCAGTCTAGACAGTATCTCAATTGCTGTCAGATGAAATCAATTCTTATATGACCAATTTTCATCTAACAACAAATACTTATGTTTCTGATTGCCTGTATTCAAAGCAAACCTCTTCAAATGGTAGTACAGTTTTTTGTAAATGGTGGTATAAGGATAGGCAATAGTGGATATAGCTGCTTTAAATAAGGAAAGGTAGAGGGCACAGTCCAGTAACAAAGAAGAAATTGTTAACTCCTTTCCAAGGATCAGGGCTCACCAAGCACTCCAGAGGAGGCAATCTCCAAGTAGAAATGGTTCCGTTGCTGCTTCCCTCCCTTAAATGAGGTTAGGGAGGGGTGGACACAGTGTTGTGTCCCTCCCCCCCCTCCAACCCCCCTCCCTTCTGGTCTCACAGGTGAATTGCTTCCACCTGTGCATCCCAGGGCTGGCAACGCCCCTTCACCAGGTGCTCAATCACTGGTTTAGGCTGTGACCTAACAGTTCCCATGCAGGTGACACATAGGTTAACCATGTCTCTTTTGTACTCTGTATTTTCCCTCCCTTTTTTTTTTTTTTTTT
>VXAB01005359.1:85495-114034 GCA_013399175.1 Odontophorus gujanensis
TTTTTTTTTTTTTGTCTGGTTACACTGCTGGCTCATGGCCAAACTGTTGTTCACCAGAACATCCAGGTTGCTCTCTGCAGAGCTCCTCTCTAGCAGGTCAGCCCATAACCTGTACTGATACACACGGTCATTCCTTCTCAGGTGCAAGACTCAACACTTGCTCCTGTTAAACCTCATCATGTTCCTTCCTGAACAACTCTCCAGTCTGTCCAGGTCTTGTTGAATGGCAGCACAGCCTTCTGGTGTGTCAGCCACTCCTCCCAGCTTTGTATCATCAGCAAACTTGCTATGGGTGAACTCTATCCCTTCACCCTGATCATTGATGAAGATGATGAGCCAAACCAGACTGAACACTGACCCCTAGGGATCACCGCTAGTTACAGGCCTCCAAGCATACTCCGTGNGTTCCGTTGCTGCTTCCCTCCCTTAAATGAGGTTAGGGAGGGGTGGACACAGTGTTGTGTCCCTCCCCCCCCTCCAACCCCCCTCCCTTCTGGTCTCACAGGTGAATTGCTTCCACCTGTGCATCCCAGGGCTGGCAACGCCCCTTCACCAGGTGCTCAATCACTGGTTTAGGCTGTGACCTAACAGTTCCCATGCAGGTGACACATAGGTTAACCATGTCTCTTTTGTACTCTGTATTTTCCCTCCCTTTTTTTTTTTTTTTTTTTTTTTTTNNNTTTTTTTTTTTTTGTCTGGTTACACTGCTGGCTCATGGCCAAACTGTTGTTCACCAGAACATCCAGGTTGCTCTCTGCAGAGCTCCTCTCTAGCAGGTCAGCCCATAACCTGTACTGATACACACGGTCATTCCTTCTCAGGTGCAAGACTCAACACTTGCTCCTGTTAAACCTCATCATGTTCCTTCCTGAACAACTCTCCAGTCTGTCCAGGTCTTGTTGAATGGCAGCACAGCCTTCTGGTGTGTCAGCCACTCCTCCCAGCTTTGTATCATCAGCAAACTTGCTATGGGTGAACTCTATCCCTTCACCCTGATCATTGATGAAGATGATGAGCCAAACCAGACTGAACACTGACCCCTAGGGATCACCGCTAGTTACAGGCCTCCAAGCATACTCCGTGCATCAAACTCAATGAAGTCAGGAAAAAAATCTGAGTTGGAAAGAAAGACAGTTCCGTTAAATATAAAAACTTTCATCAGCCCCTTCACCTTTCTGACAAGCACATGTTTTGTAACTAAAATCCTTAGACCAGTGACTGGAAGTAGGAACGTATTGTAACAGAAGGAACTGCAGCTGATTTAGAAATGTCTTTGGATAATGTCTTTACAGGTAGCATTGTTGTATATTTATTCTCCAGTGTCACTGGCGAAATAGAGTTGTATGAGGTATATTACTCTGTTCTTTCAGCAGTAGAAATGGAATTCATTAAAATAGCAAAGGGCTGTGTATATCTTCTTGTCCATGTCCTGTGATGATCTATTAATGTGTTTGTAATCTAGGAGGCAGACTGGTAGTTAAATGTAGGTTAACATAGTTATCTGCTCAAATACAGCTGGAAGGAATTAAAATCTGTCTTCAGTATTGAAATTCTGCTCTGAGGTTTATTTAACTTCTAATTAATTGGGAGGTATGGTATTTTGCTTTTATGATAACTGCAGATTTCCTTCTAATTATTTTTGGCAGAGTTGCATGTTAGGGATAGAACATCTGTCCATTTATAAGATACAACTGAGGAATTTAAACAAGTACTGAATAAAAGGAGGCAATAAAATTTTCATCACTGGATTTTATTTTGTTTTTGTTTCGTTTCTAGAGTGGCTTACCTAAAATCAAAAAAATTTGGTAATGCAGAGATTGCTCAGATGGTCTCAAGAGCTCCATATTTGCTGTTGTTTTCAGTGGAAAGATTGGATAACAGACTGGGTTTCTTCAAAAATGAACTTGGCCTCAGTGTAAAAAAGGTAAAAACTGTACTCTGAAGTCTTTAAGTACCTTGTCAGTGACATCTCTATGGCCTTGGAACATGAACACTTAAGTTTGTCATCACAAACCTTACAGACATTACAAACGTAATGCAGAGAATTACAGGATGAATAAAACGATTTTAGCTTTCTAAAAAAGTAATAGGACATCCGATATTCCAAAAATCCTGAAGACTTGAGTCTTAGAGTTCTTGAAGATGATCTGCTGCAGGACATTGTCCAACAAGCATGTGTGTACTCAGT
Organism: Odontophorus gujanensis; assembly: GCA_013399175.1. Taxonomy (NCBI): domain Eukaryota; kingdom Metazoa; phylum Chordata; class Aves; order Galliformes; family Odontophoridae; genus Odontophorus; species Odontophorus gujanensis. The sequence continues at coordinate 87,684 of VXAB01005359.1, forward strand.
TTTATTACTTGTGGTTGTTCACAGGACTAAATGCATTGCTGGAAACTGTATACAGCTTTTTAACTTTGAGCAGATTGTCTCTTTTTGTCTCTTCAAGATACTGTAACATACTTTACTCATCGGTGAGAAATAGTCTAGTCTCCAAATACAGGTCAGACTAAACACCATCATATTACTCTTTGTAAACTGAGCACCTTTGAGACTGCATCTCAAAGCACTACCATGTTAGCTGCTTAGAAGGTTTAGAACCATGCTTTGGGATTTTGACAAGATCTGGTAGCTTAAGCTTCCTAGAATGAGTGTGCAGAGTTTAGTTTCCTGCAGTAGCTGGTGACTGCAATAAATGTCAACTTTCAAGTGGAATCTTGTGTTCTTCTGTTGGTTTCTTTAGCTTAACAGTCATAGCTGTCACAATACCTGTTCTTGATCTTTCCAGGCTTCAGGTAGGAGATGTCTATGGAAGAGTTTAGTCACTGCTTTGTACTTGGGGCAGATTACAAGTACGTCCATGACTCAGGAGATGTGGAGTAATTTCTTGTGTTTCTGTAATATTATGGTGTTAGTAGATCCTGAAGTAGACAGGTAAAGTACTGCAGTTGAAGAATTCTGTTATAACCTCTATCAGGTGGTGTTTTCCTTTATTCTTCATAAAGAGATAAACAACTCAAGCACTAAGAGAAAGAAAAAGAGCTCTTCAGTATGCTTTCTCCTTTTGGGGAATGCTTTTACTCGGTCTTCCTGTCTATTTTGTAGTGGTTATGGTATCTTTTTTTTTATCCAAATGACATTACATTTGATTTTGCTTGAAGATTTAATTTATCAAGATTCAAAAAATTTACTCATTTTTGTATTAGAGATCTAATGAAATACAAGTGAAAGTTCATTCTTCTTCTAATTGCAAAATAGAGTTTGTATGGGATCCGTATTTTTTCTTTCAGTGATAGGTTTGTAGGCACACTGTCAATAATAATTTTTGTTTTCTTTTTGGGTTTTTTCCTAATTGCAGACAAAGGATCTGGTAATTCGTTTTCCTAGGCTGCTGACTGGCAAATTAGAGCCTGTAAAAGAAAATCTTCAGGTAAGCTTATTAGTAGATGTTGGAAGTATATTCTGTATCCATGGAGTTTAAGAGCTGATAGAAAATAAAATTCCTTGGAGGAGAATCCTTTACAAAAAGAATTTCATGAAATAATTTTGGGGGAAGACAGAAAATAATGGGGCATTTTGTCAAACAGCTTATTTTCCACTATGGTTTGCAAGCATACAGTGTACTTGGAACAACATCTTGTTCTGTCTTATATTCTGATGTAGGTTAGAAACTTCATCTGACTCCCTTCCTGCCAAAATTTGCTATCCGATGACACAAATTGTTACCCGTTCCTTCACAATGAGTGAAAAATAAAGCTGGCTCCTTGGACTTTTTTAGTCTTTGGTTGTTGGGTTTTTTTCTTTTTTCTTCTTAATTACTATGGTTTTCTGCTAACTTGGTTTGTTTATGAAGATTTAGGAGGAAGAAATGTGTTTTTGATTATTTTCCTCTTGGCAGGTATCTAGTCTGCCAAAATGTGCATTTGACACCTATTGTCTGATAGCAGATGGTCATTATTAACAACTGTTGGGTAAATAACTTAAAACCCATAGGGACTCCTTTCCCTTTTGAAAATGTAACTGTGTATTGGTTTAATTACTGTGCTGTAAAGCCGTAATCATGCTGTAAGGCCAAACAGCATGATGTAGTCTAACAATTTGAGAAATCCCATTATCCTATAATGCATAACTATGAATTAAAATATGTAATTTTTCAGACAGACTCACTGCTCTAAAAACCATTAAGCACTGGGAATCTCGCAATCTGAAATGTGTGTGTGGTAAGGAAGGAGACTGGAAAGTAGCAGACTGTTCCAATTAATAGTGCTTTCTTTTTAATGAACATTGTTTCCACAGGCTGGGGAGTCAGTATATTACAATGAATGCGGTTTTTGAGACTTTCAGTTCTTTTGTCTACCTACAAGGAAGTGTAAAGTGTAACATTCCAACTGTTAACATATGGAGAGAACGGAAGGAATTCTAGGTCCTTGATGGTGGAATCTCGTGATACTTTAGAAGCACCATCTTTTCAGGAGGTTGGATGAATTCAACTCAGAATATGAACTCTGAGCTGTATGTCCTAATCCTGCAAGCAGCATTCACAAAGCGTAACCATTTAATAGCATTCAGAAGTAAGCTGGTGCTATCCCTCACTGCTGCTTAGAAACAAGTGCTGCAATTGACATTGGTTGTCAGAACATACCAATCACGGAATATGCGAGCTCAAGGATAGATTATTCCATCTTCTAAAGGCCTCATCAAGCACAATTAGAGATTCAATGAGAGAATCAAGCTAGAAAGGTTGTGTTACCAGGACCTCTTTGGGGAATCATGTGGAGTACGTTGGTAACAGCTAGACAGTAAGGAAATTAAGATACTTAATAGTCAGTAATTCTCTACTCCACATATTAAGTGAACACAATCAAAGCTATTTACAATTGAGCTCCTTATCTACATCCAGAAAACTGTTGTTCAGTTTTAGAAAAAAGGTGAAGAGACTTGCCAGAATTCACTCAGCAGTGGAGCCAGCTATATGTCTCCATTGATTTAACACCAGGTGTTACTTTCAGTTGTAATTCTTAATGCAAGAAGGTACCCCTGGCAACTCAGATCTGTGGAAAGCACCACTGTAGTGCAAACATATCTCTTCATACCTGAATGCTGTCTTACTTGGTTAGTATTTCCAAAATAGACAAATATTTATAAAGCAGATGAAAAAGAATCAGGAGTTGGAAGACCTGATTATAGTCATCTCTAGAAGCAATTGCCAAAGGTATCTTAAAAGGTATCATAAAAACCCAGATCCCAGGCCCTTCGCTCTGTATTTGCCAGGAAGTCTTGGAAAAGAGCTTTAGCGATGTCACCTCAAACTGGACAAACAGAAAGCATCATCTTTTTGCCAACTCTGAAGACGTACCTGAGTTGGATTTCAATGTCTGTTTTATGTTGACTGGCAAGCATACCCACTGCATGATTGAAAGCAAACTCCTTGTACATGTCAATGGAGGATAGAAGAAATGGCTGAATTATGAGATGCTCTTGGATGCTAAATTCCTTTATCAGCAACTCAGTGAACTGCTTGCTGCCTGCACACTGGGAGGAGTTCTCACAATTGTATTGAAAAAATGTGTTTTATTTTCCTTTTGAGAAATGATAATTAAAGTCAAGGCAGGCTTTGAAAAAGACATCTTACTTTAGACACAAATCAACTGTAAAATAAACTGAACACAGTGCACATTCTGCACAACTCTTTCAATAGATTTCAGTTTAGAATTGAATTTATAGTCCCTAATGTAAAAAATATGCCTTGAATACATTAGCAAAAGAAATAATGCATAAACAAAAGTGCTCACTTTGATTACTGTGTTCTACTGGGCTCAACAGCTCCACAACTAAAATGTCAGTCTCTTCAGAAAGTTTGGTATTCAAGGCGATGAAAACTCTCAGGGGGAGAATTTTTATGCTTATAACTGCCATGCATACTGAAATACAAGGATTTTTTTTTTTTAACTTAGACAAACTGAAAAATAGGTAGCGTTCACACAAGTAATCTAAATTTCAAATGATAATAAAATATTCTTTAATCTCTATAAACAAAATATACTTTAATCCAGGGTGATAAAACAGTTCACAGTCCCTGACTTCAAAGACCTAGATTATTATGGATTGCATTCAAATTACTGTGTAATAGAAGTTAGAATAATCTTACATTAATTTATTTCACTGGCATGTTAAAACAAGCTAACTTTGTTGTATCTGACTTTTGAATATTATTCTCTTTTTCAGGTTTGTCAGATTGAATTTGGTTTTCAGCGTAATGAAATTCAGCAGATTGCATTTAAAACCCCAAAGATTTTAACTGCAAGTAAAAAGAGGCTCAGGCAGACATTTGACTACCTTCACAACATAATGGGCATTCCCCACAACATGCTTACTCGCTTTCCTCAGGTGAGCTGTTAATCTAAATTCTAGGTGCTGTTTGCATGATCTAATTGATTTCACCATCTTTTTCATTCCTTGATGGTCTACAATTCTTTTTGTGAAACATACTTTCAAAGGCAGATGTTGCTGTGCAAAGGAAGACAAGTAGGTTTTCCAAATCACTGGTTTGGTGAAAGTGGAGGCTCACTGCATGCAGGACACACAATTACTTGTATGTGACTTTTACTCTAATTGAGATAACTTTTACTGGCAACTCAACAACTGTTGACTAAAAAGCAAAAATTGTGGGGGGAAAATATGACTTCTTTTCTGGATTTTGATTACTCATGTTGTTAAATACTACATCTACCATTGCTTAACACAGATGCTTGCTGTATCTCCAATCTGTATCTTACTTTTGTTCTACTTGACCCGTAAATGATCACAGGTCCTGTCCACTACCTTCTCAGTTGTGTTGTTGTGGCTTTGCACTGCTTCACCTCATTACTTTTTTTTCTCCTTTTGTTTGGAAGATAAGTTGAGAGTTTCTTTCCATTCTGTGTGTAAAGTGCAAACAAGATGTTACAAAAGGAAGGAAAAATAATGCTTGCCTATCTCTGAGGATCTAGGCTTGCACGGAAAGAACTCCAGAGGAGGGATCTCCAAGAGATCCTTCCTCCATTAAGTCAGCCCTTAAATGAGGTCTAAGAGCCTGGCTCCACCCCTTCTGGTAGCACAGGTGAATTGCCTTCACCTGCATTCCCAGGGCTGACCGGGTCTTTCCTTCAGGTGCTCTAGCCGTGGTTCAGGCTGTGACTCAGCACTCTTCATACACCATGTTTTTGGTGTGGCCAGAGCAGCAGCCATCTCCTCAAAAGTGATGAGTTTCAGGACAGGGTAATTTAGTTTCTTTGTATTCTGGTCACTAGTGCATTCATAAGTGCGTACTTGTTTCCATCTGTTCTTGCTTCTCTGATGTTCAAATTAGAAAGCCACAATGGATTTTTTTGTCAGATCTTATCTGATGTCACAGCTGCTGTTGAAACCATGCTTCCTGTCAGCTAACTCCATAAACAGTGGTTAAGGTTTTTACTCTGTCTTCCCTCTTAGAATTTTAGGAAGGCAGAAGAGACTAGCCATTTTGTTTTTTGTACCAGTTCTCATTTGTTTGCATCCTCATCATGTTCTCGCTTCAGTAGCGTAGTCTTCCCTATTTTTAGTAAAATCTCCTGCATTCTTTCATTAATCTAGCACTCTTATTTTCAGCATCACCTTTTAGCAGCTTCTCTCTACAGTAGTACTGCACAGAAATGCAGACTTAAATCCCTGCTTTGTAAGCTTTTTTTTTGGTCTGTATTTGTGATAATCTGTGTCCTGACGCTTTCTCCACTTCTCTTCATTCAAATGTGTTCCTCTAATTGATTTCACCATTACTTTCACCCTTTGATGGTCTGCAGTTCTTTTCGTGACAGATATCTTCAAAGGTAGACACTGCTGCGCAGGAGAAGACAAGTGGGTGTTCTGAACCTCTGCACTGTGCTTTTTGCCTGTGTTATAAAAGAAGGTGCAGCCACTCACCTTTTCTGATGCTACTGTTCTGTGGTTGTCACTTCTTTTCTTCCTCATAACAATGCTAATCTAAATCAGACTGTAAAATTAAGTGTTTCTATAATAGAGGAAAAAGGTTTCAGTATTTCTTTATTCCTGAATGTTGACTTCACTTCTTTGGCTGTGTTTACATGAATTATATAGTTATCTTATCTAAGTGTACTAAGAGGGAGGGGGAACAACTTTCCATGGGTTGATAGTGATAGGGCAAAGCAGAATGGTTTTAAACAAAGACAGGGGGGATTCAGGTTATATGTTAGGAGGAAGTTTTTTGCTTAGAGGCTGGGGATGCACTGGAACAGCTTGCCCAGAGAGGTTGTGGATGCTCCATCCCTAGAGGCATTCAAGGCAAGGCTGGATGTGCCTCTGGGCAGCCTGCTCTAGTGGTTGGTGACTCTGCCCAGGGCAGGGGGGTTGAAACTAGGTGATCTTTGAGATCCTTTTTCAACGCAGGCCATTCTATGATTCTAAGTATTGTGCTCAAGAGAGTTGTACTGCTCCCTGATTTTCCTGGTGTATGCATCTCAGTATGTTAGATTGAAACATTCACCTAGAATTTAAATCATTCGTATATATAAATACAAACTACTTGATGGTTGACAAAAATGAAGAGGAAAGATGTAAATTATTTGTTTTCTTGCTCCAGTTTGTCTGAAGAATGTTTTACTTTAGATTCGACAGAATCTGAAATTCAGACTACCCAAGAGATTCTCTTCCATGATTTTATGATTCTTTCTTTCTTCCTTTCTTAGGTTTTCAACTCAAAGCTATTACGAATCAAAGAGAGACATATGTTTCTTATATTCTTGGGAAGAGCCCAGTATGACCCAACTCAACCCAGCTACATCTCTCTGGACCAGCTGGTGTCCTTGCCCGATGAGGTGTTTTGTACAGAGATTGCCAAAGCCTCCATGCAGGACTTTGAAAAATTCTTAAAAACTATTTAATTATTAACACACGTAGAAAGGAATAGAATAAAGGTATGAAATAAACATTTTTTAAAAACTGCTCCCTTTTAAGGTCTCAACTTCCTTATTGTTTAAGAATTCATTACATCCTACAAGTGTTTCATAACTAAAGGCTTACAGCAATGTTTATGGTGACTTAAAATTATATTTTAAAAGAATTAGGTGGGTAGATGTTGATTGCCATTGATGTAAACCTTGTGATTAATTGCTAGCTTTTCATTCAGCGTGAATGATGGAGCACACAGAGAAGAAAATTGAAGTGGATTTCTTTTTCCCAATAACTTCAGTGTTCTGAAAGATGGGAAAACTGGATAGTGACTTCTTCCCAGTGTCTCCCTCCATCTTCTCACCCTACTAGCAAGCTAATGTAGTAGCAAAGAATTGGCATGATTACCTATTCTCATTTTAAGAGCTAGTAATGTTATTTACTCTTCTTTCTAGCAGAGAGAAATACACTATTACATATTTAAAGTGAAGTTGCTCATATAAAAGGGCATTTTTTAACAGGTTGCAAAGGTGTTTCTTTTTGAAGCTGGCAAATCACAATAAGAAAAAAAAGCTCCTCCTCAAATTTAGAGACACATCTAGTTTTGTTTAAGTCACTTTTGTCTTTGCTTTGTTGACAGGAGAAGCCGTTTTAGTTCACCCTGATGTGATTTGTATGACTTTAGGATAGAAATAACTGCACAAAAAGGGGCTATAGTCTGTGGTTAATTGACAGTTGCACGATTATAATGGAAGTAAAATGGGAATTGTGGGAGTATTAAAGGTACTTTATGCTATCAGTGAGTAAACTATGTTAATACTGCATTATGAAATATTTTGCAGCGTTTTTGAGCAATGTGAAGAAACTAAGCCCAAATGCAACCTAATACTTTATTGTTTAGAAGCTTCTATTCTTCCAGTTAAAATAGGTCAGGAAATTAAAATCCAGATGTTTCCATTTGGATTTCTGTTTTTTTAATGGAAACGTCTCCGTTTGTTAAAAGCTTGGTGTTGGAACGTGAAGCACCCCTTTGTGTCACACGAGGCTGAAAAAGGTTCTATAGGCAGACAGCAACTGAGAGGGTTTTTTGTGAATTTGCTCTGCTGTGCTCAGCACTACCCAGCTGATGACAAACCATGGTATCCCACGTTACGGACGTCTTAAAACTTGAGCTTTAATCTTTCTGAATATAAAGAAACCACCGCTGCCAGAGCTAACACAGTTCCTTTGAAACGCTGAAGGCTTGTGCCAGCTATGCTTTCCAGAAATACCGCGAGGAAAGACAACAAACGACTTCATGTGGGTGCTAAAAGAACAGAGGAGGGAGGGCAGCGGAGCAGCCTCACGCAGAGCGCTTTTTGGCTTGAAGATGGAAAAGCCTGTAGAAAAAACGTCTGAACTGGAGGTACCGGCCGCCCTCCGGCCTGCTGCTCGGCTGAGAGTGCCGTAGCGGTATAACTAGAGTAGTTCCGCTTCTTTTTGTTGTTGTTGTTTTTTCCTATTTTTCAATTTTTTCTTTATTTTCCTTCTTTAAAGCCCCTCCGCTCCCAAAGGGCCACCACATCCCCTGCCCCACCCCGCGCCGGGTTCTCTGCGCATGCGCCTGCGCCGCGCTGCCATTGGCGGTCGCTCCCCGCCCCCCGGTGCTTGCGCAGCGTCCCCAGCCGGCCGCTCCCAGCAGGCAGCGCGCCGCGCCGAGGTCAAGATGGCGGCGAGGGCAACGGGTGAGGCGGCCGAGGGCTCGCGACTGGAGGTGGCCGTGGCGTGCGGCTCGTCCCGCCGGGCTTGTCTTCGTCCCGTCACCCTTCCCGCGGCTCTGGAGGGGCTGTGGGCCGCGGCGGGGAGGTGGGGACGGGTTGGGTGCCTTGTGTCCTTGGCCCCTGACGCCTCTCGGTAACCTCTGTCCCGGCCTTCCCTGAGCTTGTCCTTCAGCTCGGTGGGGCTGAGGGGCTCGCAAGCGATAGGGAATTGCTTAGGAGCCGCCACTTTTCCACGAGGCTCCGGTGACCTGCCCGAATGCTGGCGTCGGGCTCTGTCCGTCACTGACGTTTCTTCTCAGGTCCTAAAGTGCCCTGGAAAAGCGTGGTGGTTGAACACTGCTCATAGCTTCAAATAACATTTATAGAACTTGAGACTACAACTGCTGTCTTTGGTTATGATTGTTAACAGTGATGTCAGCCTTAAAGTAGTCTGATATTTAAATTGCATGGAACAGGTCAAAATACTGTATGGAACAAGCACTCATCCTTTATGTTTCTGAATACTGGAAATCAGAGAGACTTAGGCTTGTAAGTGGTGTTGCATTACTGCGTGTGAAAGAGCTTAACAAATATTTTCATGCTGGTGTAGTGGTGTGGAATGCTGAATTTTATCTTGTTCTCCAACTGATGACAGTCCTTTTTAGTTTCAGGAGGTGGCCGCCTGATGGACAGGATTCGAAAGTGGTACTATAACGCAGCTGGGTTCAACAAATATGGCAAGTACTTTACTGGGGCTTAGAGCTTTTCAAGAGCAACAGTCCTCAATCTAGTTATGGCAGTGTAGGCATTTTGATGTGTCATTCTATCAACATCAGCTGCTACACTGATCTGTGGAAAAAAGTTATCTTCCCAAATACTACCTTTGAAAATGGAGAGATTGCTGCTGGTAGCAGTCAGGGATATTTATGCAAAGTATTCAGTCTGCAAAAAAGGATTTAGTCTCTGGCCTACTTAATGGTCATGTAACTGTAAAAGTGGTGTTTCCTTAATTAAAGGAGATTACCTTGATGGTATTGTACTAAATTTGTCCATTGTTATTACTGAGCTTGTTTCAACAATGCAGATTGTGGAACTGTTTTTGAATGATGAGAGAATCTGAACATGAAGACTATTTTTACTACTGACAGCAGTTTGAGTGAATTATTTAAAGGAAGTTCGCATACTTTCCCCGGGAACATTATGAAAAACAGAATTTGAATGACTGAAATTTGTTCCTCTGCCACTGTCACTCTTCCAGAGGTTCAGTTGTCTGTTTCCTGAAACTCTTGAAGACTTTAATGCTTTTTTCTGCTTTTCTGAAATATAGTGATTAAAGTAGTGGCTGTGCTTTTTGTACCTTTAGCAAGAAACTGCAAAACTGGGTTCAAGAATATGTTGCTTAAAATAAATTCTGTTTTATTGAGAGACGATTGCCAATTCAAATAATGTGAGATCAGCACCTTGGACCTCAAGTCAGTAGCTGTACTCTTAGAATCTACATCAGTCTTGAAATGATACAGAAGTATTGTTTTGTTCTTTGTTGTGAATACTGAAATTTTAAGCAGGGTTGGTTAAATTTCAGAAATTCTTCATTTAAAAAAAAAAAAAAAAAAAGTGGTGGTGTTTTTCCCTTTCAGAGGACTAGATGTTCCTTCTTGAATTATGTCCTATTTGGAGGAAAGATAGGCACTCAGGCACAATTTGTGTAGTTTCATGTTTCTTTTGCTTGTTATAGTCAGTGGGCATCAAGGCTTTGTTAGTATTGGACTTTTAAGAGAATTGTTCTTAAATACCGATCACATTTGTGATTGACTGACTGCAGTAGAATCAGCTCTTAAACCTCTTACATAGGCTGCCATCTGAAATACAAGGATAGAAAGTAAAGAAATCCACTCTTAGATCTGAATATCTGATGAAACACATTGAATCAAGTATCCATTTTCCATATCCTTTCATAAGAAAAGGAACATAAGTATGTGTAAGTCAATATTCACAGTTTTATTCTATATGGGGAATTAGTATCTCTCTTCTCCTAGGTTTGTCTGTTGTTTTTTTTCTTTTTTTTTTCCTTAATGATTTTGCATTTTAAGTGTTATGTCCAGGTCTTGAAACATCTTTGTTAGTCTTGAGTCTTATTTAGGTACATCTATTCAGTGATACTGTGAAAATATTTCAGGATTAATGCGAGATGATACATTGTATGAAGACGATGATGTTAAAGAAGCACTGAAGAGACTTCCAGAGGATCTTTACAATGAAAGAATGTTTCGCATTAAGAGAGCACTTGATTTAAGCTTGAAACACCGGATCCTTCCAAAAGAACAGTGGGTGAAATATGAAGAGGTGAGTGTGCCAAGTCTTCTCAAGGTGCTCTTAATGGCAGGACTGTGATCAGTCTGTGGGACTCTGAATCTCTATGAAGAGATGCATGCTTACATGTTATTTATAATGAGTTAATCAGTATATATCTTATAAAATACCTTTGACTAACATTGCTTTGGAATTCTGCTTATAAGTCTGGATTTTAGCAGTGGAAATTAGAACGTTTTGTGCAAGTTAGCAAGGGCTTAAACGGCAGCTCAAAACTATAGCACTCTTCTATTCAGATGACATATTCTAAGATGTCAGGTAACCAGATACACTCTAGTATGGAGAGTCTTCTGATGAGTTTCTTACTAAAAGCTATGGCTCAAGACTTTCTATACAGCTCACTAAAATGCCAAGGAAGTATAATTTAAAGTAGAACTGTGTGTTAGAGTAAGCATCTTACTGCAATGTGAAAACCAAATTAAACAAAATCTGCCTTTTTTGTTGTAGTTAAAATGTTTCTTTGTAGTGAATTAGCTTACAGATTTGTATTGCTTTCCATTTCATCTTTCTCCAAAGATGAGGTGGAAAGGAATCTTGCCACTAGACTTTGGACTGGAAGGTAACACAAGAGCTTTAATTTCCCTTCAGAAACAGAAGCTGTTCCTTGTGTTATTGGTCATTTTTTTTTGGTAAATGCTGTGTTGACTGTCTGTTTCCATAGAGTGATTGAGCAGCAGTTTGATTAGCAACTGAGCATAGTCAGGTGTTCTGCTGAATCTGTTTGTAGTACTGTTTGGAAGTTAAGTTGAAAATAAGTTTCTCCCATCCAAATAGTATTTTACTTGGACCTGATGTAATTGAAGTGAATCTTGGGCAAACCCAATGCTATTTCTGAGGGTGAATCTGAAAGCATTATTTTTATGGTGAGGCGTTAGAAATTAGAACTGGTTACATTAGGGAATTTGTCTTTGCAGACTCGGCAAAACTTTTCAGATACCAAATTACCTTTTCAGAATGAGTAATGTGATTCCTTTTTTTCCCCTTTTTTAACCCCTTTCTCTTATACTCTTTAGTTAAATCTGAGGAAGAATGAGAGAGAGGCAATCTGTAGAAATGGTTTGAGTTGTTTCTGGACCTCCCTTTTAAATATTAGCATGTTTATATTCTTTTTTTCAGGATAAACCTTATCTTGAACCGTACCTAAAAGAAGTAATCCGTGAACGACTTGAAAGAGAAGCATGGAACAAGAAGTAGCTATTGAACTACTTCATGCAAATAGCCACATTTTTCTGATATATCTGAATGTTTGGTTATTGAAGTCTTCAGGGAAGCACATGTAAGGCTGAAGGAATACTTGTTTCAGCTTGCAGCTTGTTCATTGAGTCTGTTCGTCCAACTTAAATAAATATGTCAAAGTATAACATTTCCTGGGAAGGCTTCTTTATAAACGTTAGCAAGCTAATGTTCAAATCTTTCCTTTGAGCATATACATTACACATTAGCTTAACGGTATGTAGTCTTCATTCCAGCTTCTTGATACTTTCTTCTTTCATAGTACAACTGTTTCCTGTAGTTAGAGGGTTAGGAAAGAAACACCCAGAACTGCTGGTGAAGTTGTTAAGTTAAAAAGAAGGTGCTATTTCCTTTATCTCTTCTCCTTGGAGGTGGCAGTGCAGGGCCTGCTCTTCATGTTGCACTGATGTCATGAGACAGCAGAAGGTAACAGCATGTGTGTATATCAGCACGTACGTATTTACAGTAATGACAAATGGAAATGGTTCCTTAATCATAAAATCAGGGAATGTTTCTCTAGCTTTTTGTACTATGTGTTGCTAAAACATAAAAGATTATTTTCGTATAAATATTAACATCTGTCTCATTTCGACTTATGACTTTTTTTAAAAGGATAGAGGTTATACGCAAATGTGCTTTTTGCAGTATAATTAACTTCCCTTTTTTGCTTGGCCTGGAGGATATTATTTACAGTAAATGGCATCTAATATTTTGAACTGTTGCACTAACAGGCTTAATATTAGAGATGTGTATAATTCAGGCTTCACTTAAACACAGAAGTGATTCAAGTGTATCTGAAAATGGCAGCCCTTGCTGGCTGAAGACCTTGAGTTTAATGATAGTGTTAATTTGAGACCTGTTTTGTGTTATTACACACAAATTGCAAAACTTGAAATTATACCATTTGGTATGAAGTACACTATCATGTGTGATAGCAGAGAAGTACCTTTTTTGTTATGGTTATCTGAAAAATGCAAAAATTCCTAGAAAAAAAGCTAGAACAGTTAAAAAGAGTAAAAGGTACACAGATATGGAGCAAACCATGACTGTAACTTGGGATTAATATGATGTCTAGTTTCTATTTGAACTTCTAATCCAGGATTCTGTTTTTTAGCTCATCTTTATCTTTTTGCTTTCTTTACTTGCATCTCTAAAACACAGAATCTAGAGATTGAGTCCAACCCCTCTGCAGTAGCAGGTTCCCTACAGCAGATCCCACAGGTAGGTGTAGAGATAGGTCTCAGATATCTCCAGAGAAGGAGACTCCACAACACAATCTGCAAAATGGATACAGCCATTCCTGGGTGAAACATTTATCCCAGTACTTTACAGCCTGACATAAAATCAAAACGGTATGAAAGTATCTGTATTGCCAATATTCCTTAAGAATTTTGCAAATAGATTACATTTAGAATGTGGAGTTTCTTTCATCTCCTATCATAAAACCTTATCATTGAAGCATGCATCCTTCGGTGATGCATTTTTGAGAACTTACAAATAAAGTTGGTATCCCTTTGACTATAGTTTTGAACTATGGTTATTGTGATTCAAAAGCTTTAAAAAAAAATTAGGGTGGAGAAAAGGGTTTTGATGACATGAGGCATTTGAAAATAGGCTGACTTTTGAACAGAGTGGGAAGCTTCCATGTACCAATTGGCATAACAGGCAAAATCACTGACTTAACATTCATATTTGACATTTTGAGTGTAAGAGTCGAGTAAAAGCAGCATCATATTGAAGTACTCAAATCCTATTGGTGACAAGTTGGAGAGTCAGTGTGACTCCTATTTTTGAATCTTTCACTCCTTCATTAAAAATGTCTGGGATGGGGAAGAACGGACTTGCGAATGTTGGAGACACAATTATAATATCTGTAATCTCCTTGTAGAACTTTGACCTGTCTCAGCAGCTGTCTGTGGAATCCTGCAAGTTTCTTGTGTAAGCTGTGTGCTGTTTCTGAATGATCTAGGATTGTGCAACCATGGGCATGCTGTCTGCAGAAAAGTATAGCAGTAAAGTGAGACAAATTGACAAGGATGAAAAAACTGTCTGATGGTGAAGGAAAAACAGCATTCAGTTTTGGAGAATGAGGTTTTCTTTACTGTCATGAAGTTCTGTAACACCATGCAGTGCACTTTGTTCTTTGTAAGTGTTCTGACTTCCATCTGCAGGAATGCCAAGTGATTGTAGCTGTATCATTTCAATAGATCTGTTCTGAAGAATACTAGATGAAGGTGTTGGTATTCGTTAGGTCACAGGACAGATCATACTGGTGGCATTGCCAGGAGAAAATCTTGCAAAGATTTGAAAAAGACCTCATGGTCCTTATTCCTATGATGTGAAGTGTAGAAATACTTGTACAGAGGCTGGTACTTCTGTGTCCTGCACAATGCGCAGTAAGCAAGGTGGAGCAGTGCACTGAGAAGAATTCCTGAATAAGAGAGATTCCCACTGGAAAAAAAAAAAAAAAAGAGAGAACCTGTAACTTTATTGTAATAAAAAAGGCAGCAGCACCTTCTGAGCTTCCAGACTTGATTTTGAAACCTCGATCTTCACTGATGTAGTTTTCCGGATACAAAATCTATACAGATTCCAAAAATGGAGGTATATTTCTTCGTTTGAGTTCACATTTTTAGGCCCATCTAAATATGGAATGAAGAGAATCTGAGTTAATATTATTAATGCTGCAGCTTGATGATGATTATAGCTTAAATGCTTTTAACTGTTTTTCAGTGAACCTTTACTTCATTTAAGTTCCTTTATTAAATAACACAGTGAAATATAAGAATGCATTTGGATTCGTAGAGATCATGTTTGTTATGGCAGACTGATTTCTTTAAATTTTCAATCAGTCAACCAAGAAACAATGGATTATTTTTTTTTTTGCAGCTCTGTAACAAGAAACATATGCTTGTTTTACATCCAACTCCCATCCAAAAGAGAGCTACAGCAGATATAAATCTCAAGAATTTTGATGAAACATCACACTTGTCATTATAATGGAACTGTTTTAGGATTAATGTGATAAACGCATTCCTACTTGAAGTGTTTTCTCTCTAGACAGCAGAAGTCAAAGATTATCTTCAGGATTTCACCGCGGAGCTGTTGCACCGTTGCGGTTGGCTTTCGTGGGCTGGAGCTCCAGCTGTGGGAAGGGCTGCCTGTGCAATCCACAGAAGGCAAACATAACCTGCACCACTGCTGTTCTGGGGGGAGGCCAGAGATGGAACTTGGAGGCCCTCTGGGTATGCAGCTGACTTAAGCGCCCTGAGTGACTTCACTTCTTAGCCTCCTTTTTATTTGCAGCCATTCTAAGGCCCAAAGGACGGGTCTGGAAACTACACAGGCGACTGTCTCCACGGTAAACAGTTTGGGTTAGTATCTAAGTGTCCTTGGAGAACTAGGCCTGATCCCAAAGCTCAGTTTCCCAAATTCTACTGCAAGTCATGCTGAGGTGCAGATATCCTCCAGTGCAATTTTGTAAATGCTTCTGTGTCAAATGGTTCTTGGCTTGCCCAAGAACTCAGTCAGGGACTAGGTAAGAGGTTGGTTGGACAGCCTGGGATGCCAGGAATCACAATTCTCTTCTGTTTACCTGGCAGTGTGGGTGTTTTCAGAGCAACCCTTGTGAAGACCACATCAATACCTTCTACTCGTTAGCTATTCAAAGCTAATTTATGCTGGAAGGCTATGGGCTCAGTTCCTTCACAAAAAGCTTTGCATGTTGATAGAGAAGGTGGCATCTGTGTGTCTTAACTTTGGAAACCCTCTCAGTTCATGGTGCTCACTGAGGTATCAGTCTTCACATGTATTCAGAGACTATCTTCCATTGAACTGAGTTGGGAAAGGGGCCCAAGCTGTCCTTGTGCTGTTGCCAGTGTCCAAACGGAACCAAAGTATCCAATTCCCCTTTCTCAACCTCATCAGCTTCTTCCCATGAAAAGCAGGAGGGCTTCAAGAGGACTTCCCTCCCAGTAGTCACAACCTAAGGCTGGGAGTAGATATTCACATCTCTGCAGTGTAAGAGGAGACCTGGATCTTTCTCTTCCAAGGCCTAAGCAAGTGTTAGAATTGCTGTTGCTGTTTTATGAGCGTGTGCTGCTTCAGTTCCTACTCTGGGAAGGGATGTGGGGCTTGAAACCTGATCAGAAAGAGGTGCCTCAGCACAGCTGGGCTATGCTCTCTTCAGCATTTCCTAAAGTGGTTCCCTGCTGGGTTGTGCGATCTGGTTCTTTGTGTCTAAAGTCTTCTGGATTGTGTGGAGGCTGGATAGTGAGACACCCAGCAAAATGCTGCTGCGCTCAGTATTACAACACCTAAGCCCTCTTATGAAGCCTCATATTCCCGCTGCGGCCTGGCAGATTGAAATGATTGTTTATAAGCAGCAAAGTTCAGAGCCCAGAGCTCAGATCTCTTCAAGGCACTTTAGAGGGCTTTTGTCTGCAAGTTGTGCTCCCCGGTGGAGTATTAGCTTAAAAAGATACTGTTCTGAAATAGTCATAAAAGCAGCTAGGTATGTTTGGTTTACCTCAATTAGCTAAAAATTCTCCAAATCCTGAAAGATTCTCAGCTGCACTCTCACACTGAAGAAGATGGAAGGAAACTCCTTTAATTTTCCATCAGTGCATAGGCAGGGCTGAGCTATGCTCAGAGCCCAGCTTGCCTATTAGGGCTAATGAGACTGTTGCGGGAGTGTGAAAGTGGCTCTGATAAAAAGCAAAATGTATTCTGCTGCCAGGTGAGGTTTGGCTCAGCCCTGCTCTGTGCATTGCAAAACCTGAGTTACCAGGGAGTGAGATCAGCATTTCGGAGCTTTATTATGGCACTCGTCCCTACCTAGGGCTACTTAGGCTGTAGAAGGACAAAATCAGGATCTGTGTCTACGCTGAAAGCGGCGATAGGTGGTTTTTGTTTTGTTTTTAGTTTTCTTTTCCTGCAAAATAGAGAATAGAAAATTATTGGGAAGTTAGCCCTATTTATTTATATGGGGAAAATCTAACAAAGCATATTTCATTCAGAAGTACAGCTGTCTTAAGGAGAGTCTGCTACTCCCATTATAAGACTGGTTATACTGTTATGACAGATGTTTCCTATCTGTAGTTTAAAGCCTGAACATAGCAGCCCAGGTTCACCTGGCTTGCTCCGGAGAGCATTGTTACCTGCCCCATCTGCTATCCATGCCCTGAGGACAGCTTCTGCTGGAACAGCAGCTCCTGCTGGAGAGCCTCAAGGTCTGCAGCTGCTCCCTAGGGCTGGTTTCAGTGCAGGTTTGGGGTATGGAGCAGCTGGCTTTGCATAGCCTCATTCTTAACTGGTTGTGAGCTTTGTGGAAAGGAGGGGAGTAGCCCTCTCCACTCCTAGAGCTTTGGGGGATTTCTTTGATTCATTTTGATACTTAGCTTTTAATCCATGTATATAACTCCATGGATCTGCTGTGTGCCTGGACACCTCCAAAACAGCCATTAAAGTCTCTCTGCTTTACAGTGATCCAACAAACAGTTTCAAGGAGAACAAGAGAAGGTATACTTTGAAAGAGGACTTCTTTCCCAGCTGCTTCCACCCAGTGCTATAAAAGCACATAAGACACAATAAAGCACGTGTTGACATAAGTGATCTTCAAAAAAACCATTGGATTATTTTGAAGGAGTATAAACACACGTGGGGAGAGTTATCATCCTTCACCCAGCAAAACAATTACATCAGTGCCGCTTGGACTGGGATCGGCCTTAAGATCTCCCAGATGTTGCAGGCAGCACGATTGCCGACCGGTTGCTTGGTGAAATTATAAGCTGTTAAATGGAGGGGGGAGACGTGCACAGAAGGCCCTGTGGCAAGGCACCAGCTTCATGGGCTGCATTCAGGCCTTAGAAGGACAGCAGAAGGCACTAGTGGCCTGGGGAGCCCTTGGGACTTGGTAGGCCAAGTGTTGGTAAGTGCTCACAGTGAGAGGGAGGGGGCTGGAAGGCCCCAACACTGCTGTTTCTGTGGGTAACGTTTGGTGACCAGATTCTCTGTGGTCCCTGCCAGATGCCCCGGCATCACCTGTGGCCCATGAAGGCTTCTTTGCCCCAACGG
The DNA here is from genome assembly GCA_013399175.1 of Odontophorus gujanensis. Lineage (NCBI taxonomy): Eukaryota > Metazoa > Chordata > Aves > Galliformes > Odontophoridae > Odontophorus > Odontophorus gujanensis. The sequence continues at coordinate 105,671 of VXAB01005359.1, forward strand.
CAGGTGGGGCTGTTCCACAACAATATGAGCACCACAAAAGCATCCTGGCATTGTCTTCTCTTTTTTAATTTCATTTTTCAGGATGACAACACTTTAGAGGTTTATGATCAACAGGAGAATTTACTACTAAGTCATATACTGATGTAATGAAACCTAATATATGCTGTGTAATGAGTTATGAGATGTTATTTAGTTTCAGGGTTTTATTACTTCAATCAGTTATGACCATATTTCCTTTTATATGATTGCTCACTCTTTAAACATACCAGATGACTGTATAAAGAACACCTAATAAAGTCTGGAGATGTTAAAATATAAATGTTTTAATTTTTTGCCATAAATTTGTTTTAATTCTACCAATAGTTGCTTTTGCACTGATAGTGTTGCAGCCATTGTCAGAGGTGCAGAGCTTGTCAGTGTTGCCCTAGGCCCCTTGTGAGCAGCAACTGGGCAACCCTGCTTAACTACAGACTAGTTGGTCAACAACACTAATGCTTGGGCCACGGAACTGGAAAGATTTTTTGAATAAAGCTATGAAGTTCAAAAACATCCATCTTGGAGATAAGACTTTGCCTTAATTTTCCTCTCCTTTTCACCAGTGCTGCTATGACATCACTCCTGTTTTCTACCACCCTTCAAAAGAGGAGAATAAGGCACTGTGCTCCACCTTCTACTTCAAAATCAAATGCGTGAATGCTCTCCCCAGGCACATTTTGGCAACCCTCCTAATTTTTTCACATTCATTTGTTGTGTTTAAAAGTCATTTGGGATAACTTTGTAGCAGTAGAATTATATAGCTGTGAAATAAGATCATAATGAAGTCTTTAATAAATCCATGTTTAAGCAAGTGAAGGACTTCCACTACTGAACAATTGCAAGAACAAAAATCCTTGATACATTCCTAGAGAGTGCTGAGTTCTCAAAAAAGTATTGTAGGGGACATTTTGTGATGGTTTACAAGCCTTCAGGAAGACTTTGTGTCTGTGGTAGAATCATAGAATCATTAAGATTGGAAAAAACCTCTAAAATAATCTAGACCAACTGCCAACCTAGCCCCACCATGTGCCCAAAAAGTTTTTCCTGATATCCAACCTGAGCCTCCCCAGCACAAACTGAGACCATTACTTCTTGTACAGGTACTACCCTTCTATCCACTACTTGTAATGACTGTAGCTATTGTAAATCTCCAGTGCACTGCTGTACCTAGAGTGCCAAATGCCCAGGTGAGTAAAGTCTGCTGTGCATGGCTGTGAGCTGTCCTGCTCAGCCTGGTTGAAATCTCTGCTGGCTCTTGTGCCAGGCACATCTGCGCAGGTGTGGATCTTGGCTGAGGATGAAGCAAACATAAGTATTTTCATCAAGTTTGGACTGTTGTAGATGTGATGACCACCTGCATCATGGCCCAAGAATGACTCGGTCCCTGCTGCTCCTTGGGCAGCCAATGCCAAGCCCCAGCTTGGCAGCAGTCCCCTTCATCCCCAGTCCCACTCCATGCCCTGAGCACTCCCTCCAACCTTTAGATTAGCTGTGCATGGTAGTGCTGCAGTGTGAACTTCCTGCTTCAGGGCATCACCACAGGAGAATTCCTCCATGCTGTTGTTGTTCAGTATTTTTTGGAACTGTACATACGTCAAAAGACTGAACTTCTTCCCGTGTTTACTCAGTTACTAATAGAGATACTAACGGAAGGGAAAAGCTTCTAACGGCTCTAGTGGATCTAAAAGATCCATCTTGCTTCTCCTTCTAATACCTCTGTCACTAATTGGATAAATTCAAAGTGAACAATTTTGGTGAGTAATGAAATAAAGATTTTATGATTCACAAATCCAGGGTACTAGTTGACCTGAAGAGAATCCTACTCCAGATGAATGGCCAAGCACACTTAAAATATGTCTTTGTACAGTAACAAGGCACAACTTAATCCCATTAAGAAAATGTTGGCAGTGGCTCAGCGCTGGAGAACATGCTGCTGAATTGTCCTGCTCTAACCCGGGATGCAGGAAATGTTGAGACAAAGCAGCATACCGAACTTGACAGATCTCTACCCTTTAAGTCTTTAATGATGCAATGAATTACTAATGCATCTAATACTGTTCAGAAACCAAGCAGTATCGTATCTGCTGAATATGCCATATATGCTGCTTCATATGTAGAAGTTATTTGTGTAGCCATAGAACACAGATCTCTGAACCGACTCAAAGGAGCAAGCCCAAATATTATTTTAATGTTCAAGAAACAATCTCTATACCATATCTCTTACATAGTGGATAAAAAGACAGGTGAGTTTCTCTCTAACCAAAAATGTAGCAGAAACACAGTATTTTTCCCCCTGGTTTATTGTTTTACTTTGTCCCCGCCACCGTCAGTGGGACCCAGAGTATTTTTCTCCAGGAATTTTGTATGTAGCATGTATGTGCCAAAATAATTGACTTCTCTTACTTCTAATTAAGAACAATTGAATTTGTGCTATCAAAAAGATATAACGGCTGGGTGAATTTCTCACAGCCTTATCTTGTATCCTTGGAGTTTTAGCTACAGAGTATGGAAATTATAGCGTGCAGAAAGCTCTAACTGTCAGATTTTCAGAGCAAAATGAGTGCTGGCTCAGCACAGGAGCAGCCATGGGTCTCAGCACACTGTGCTGCTCTGACACGAGTGGTGCCCAGATTTACTGCCTCATGGGGCTTTGGCACAACATCTCCCAAACATGGCTTTTGGGACCGGGTCGCAGGCAGCTCTGTAATTCCTGATGGCTTGAGAGGAGAGTGTGTGCTTGAACTGCTATTGCAATATGCAAACATGCAGGGTGAAAGGTATTAACATTCAGCACTGACCACTACATTTTTATAAAGGTCTTGCTCTTAAAATATCAGCTGTGGGGTTTTTCCCCACTGGTTTTCGCAATGTTGTTCTGTTGTGCTGAGTCATCACTTGATAGAGTTTTGTGTTTCTTTCTACTATAACAGCTTCTATAAGGATTCACACTGACAGTCCCTGCAGTAAAGCATGAGGAGACGTATTTGAGCAGTGCATGTGTTTTACAGTGTGAGATCAGAGAGTGTGCACACGTGTCAGGGTACAGCGGGGAATAAGAGGTAACTATAGATATGTGCACAACACACAAACATAAGCCATTATCTTTTAGCTCTTGATCCGTACTCCAGAATCCACTGCCAAGCCAACAAAAAAAAATTATGTTCCCACTCCATGATCACGGAACAAAACTTAGTTCCACAGAATGATGTTTGGAAACCACTGAAGCAACAGGATAGCCGTGGGATGGCCTTGATTTTCTGACATGGGTCACAGGAATGGGGCTCTTCATAAGGGCTGTGCTGGACCAACAGTCACACCAGTGGGACTGTGTCCCTGTGTCACATCTCGTGTGCTTCTGCAGGGGACCAGAAGGACTCAAAGGGATGACACATGCTAGATAGGCTCAGCACCACACCAGCTCTCTTCCTCTGTGCTCCAAGGGCAGCTTGTTGACAACAGAAGCAACGTGACACAAATTTCCTCGTCAAGAGGGATTAAAAATATACTGTTGTGTAGAATTTGTTAAGCTCAATTACATGAGTCAGGAACCAGTGAAGGGTTCGAGGAGTTGGAAATAATTCCAATCTGTCATATCAGGAGTCTCCTCAGAAACAAGCTGTAGGAGCGGCAGCAAGACAGCCATATGGAGAGCAGATGTCTCCAGGGAGCTGAAAGGAAGATATTTTGCTAGTACTAAAAATACTCGATATGAGGAGGTGATAACAAGTGCTTCTAAAGAAGAAGCAATTATTCATCACTGAGGAGACAATTTTTACTGTTTCCTAGAACACAACCCTATGTGCTTGAATAACCCAGGACTGTCGCAGAGAAAAGGCACTGATTCATGGCTCAGGGCAGGATCTGTAATAGCAAGCAGATTGCACTTATTATTTAACAATATGCTTTTCAAATCACGTTTTATCACAGGCCGTCTCACAATGGAAAAAAAATAAAGAAGTAAAAAGACAATGAGTTGTCAGTAAACAGTCGTTCTGGTGTACAAAATAGTATGGTTACCTTTGCTATGTGCAGCTTTGGTATTCTATTTTTTGGCACTTTGAGTAGGAACAGCGTTGTGGTGATGGATTCAAATTATAACCTCATGCCCAGAGTGGCAGTCAATGGCTTGATGTGGTTAGTACTGGGACCAGTGCTCTGTAATATCTTCATAAAAGACATCAGTAGTGGGATCAAGTGCACCTTCTGCAAGTCTATGGATGACATCTAGTCATCCAAGTGCTGTTGACACACCAGAGAGACAAGATGCCACTCAGAGAGACCCAGACAGGCTTGAGTGGTGGGCCCAGGTGAGCCTCATGAGGTTCAGCAAATCCAAGCGCAATGTCTGGCACCTGGGTCATGGCAACCCATTATCAGTACAAGCTGGGGGATGTAAGGATGGAACAGAGCGCTGCCAAAAAGGACTTGGGGGTACCGATGGATGGCAAGCTGGACATGAGCCACCAATATGCCCTCACAGCCCAGAAAGCCAACTGTATCCTGGACTGCATCAAAAGAAACGTGGTCAGTAGGGTGAAGGAGATGATCTTGCCCCTCTACTCTGTGGTGATGAGACCTCACCTGGAATACTGCATCCAGAAGTTGAGTCCTCAGTACAGGAGTGCCATGGACCTGTTGGAGTATGTCCAGAGGAGGACCAAAAAATGATCCAAGGGGTGGGACATCTTTCCTATAAGGATAGGCTGAGAGAGCTGGGGCTGTTCAGCCTGGATAAAAGAAGGCTCTTGGGAGAACTGAGAGCGGCCTTTCAGTATCTAAAGGGGGCTATAAGAAAGATGGAAACAGACTCTTTAGCAGGGACTGCAATAGGGCAAGGGGAAATGGTTTCAAACTAAGAGAGGGGAGATTTAGGTTGGATATAAATAATTATTATTTTTTACAATTAGTGTGGTGAAGCACTGGGACAGGTTGCCCAGAGAGTTGGTGTATGCCCTAACCCTGGAAACACTCAAGGTCAGGCTTGATGGGGCTTTGAGCAACCTGATCCAGCTGCAGGTGTTCCCGTTCATTGCAGGGGAGCTGAAACAGATGACCTTTAATGGTCCCTTTCAATTCAGAAGATTCCATGATTCTATGATTCTACTACAGCATTGGCTGTCACCAGAGAGCCTCCTCCAAGCACTAAACCTGCTCATACTCTTCAGGAATGAGGCATTGGAGCAGAACTTCATCTCATCCCTTAAGGAGATGTTTTAAGCACCCCCCTGAGCAAGGAAACCAAAGGGCAGATGGAACTTAAATGATTATCTGCTCTGAAAGCAAAAGCTTTCAGCTGTGTGTAAGGTGTACGCATTACTAGCACCATACACTCAGGTCGCTCATATTCCAGAGAGGTGTTTGTGTTCTCCTCTTGCCACATTTCCCTGCATCCCAAATAGCAAACCCACAGCTCCCCTAGCTCCTGCAAAACTCCAGGAAATAACTGTGGGGAAAACAGAGCAATCCCAGAAATTTAAGATGAGGTGGTTTGATCCCTGATGTGAGATGGGTTATCACAGACCACCACCAACAGATCTTTGCCTCATCTCTTCTTAAAAATGTGTAATGGCTGAGCTCCCCAAACCCACATAGGCTGCCTGCTTCTGAGCTTATCTTTACAGCTGAGAAGTTTCTAATACCTCTTACTTCCCATTAAAACTACTATTCCTTGTCCCAGTCTCAAGCAACTCATGGCAACTCATTATTCTCTTTGTGGTAATCTCGGAAGGCCATTATCCTGCTCCTTTCTGCCCCCTCCATCTTCTCTGGACAAACAACCCCAAATTCTTTTATCCTGTTGCAGGTCAGATTTTGTAAACCCCTTGACATCTCTATTGGCCTCTCGGGACTTTCTATATTGTTTACATCATTCTTTAAAGCTGATGTACTTTGTTGGACACAGTGCTCAAGCTGCAGAATCTGTGACAAAACCCCCAGCTCTCACCTTCTCCATCTCCATGGGTGCACCCAGGGGTGCCATGTGGTCTCTGGTCTGTGTTGGCTCCACAGCATCTCCCAGGTTCCTCTTCCATCTGGTCATTCACCTCCACTTCAATAGGAGTCCTTTTGACCCCTTTGCTCTTTGCACGTGTCTCTATTTAGTTCCATTTGTTGATTCTGGAAAACCTCTCCGATTTTTCATAGCTATTTTGAATTTTAATCCTGGGCCCCAGTACGCTCACAATCCTCCTGGCTTAGTGTGATGGGCAGATTTTATAAGCATACTTTATTCCATTATCCGAGTTACCAATGAAAATATCAAATAGAAACAGACCCTGGACAGACCCTGGGTGACCCCATTAAAAAAGAATTTTCAGTTCGATGGTGAACTGTGATAAGTTCAGCATGTTTTTCGACCACTCGCGCACCCACTGACTAATGACTTCATCTGGCCTACATATTCTTAGCTGTCCTCACAGGAACGTGACAGGGGACAGATTCAATGCCCTGCTATAGTCAAGGTGTGTACCACCGCCTGCTTTGTCTTTGTCAACCCAATCTACCTTGGCTCTACTATGGGAAGTGCTGCTCAATGTGTTCAAGGCATAAATTTGGGTAATGAGGCTCCTGGTCCTTGCTATCTGGCTGTATTAATGTAGCGTTTCTTGTTGCTGTTCCTTCTTCACTTGTGGCACCTGGGCTCTTCCACAGCCCCCTCCAAACTGAAGACCAGCACCTCTGGCAGCCGCCAGTGGGAGCAGCAGCACTTACAGCGCTGGAAAAGATGAGGAATGTAGAACTGTAGCCATGTCAAGGTAAAAATCATTTTCAGTCCATGAAAGGAATAATATTTTCATGCAGTCCTTTCAGAGAAGTGGGAAAATTGAGAGATACTGTTTTGCTGAGGCCAAGAGGGGGTGATGTTATAGGAAGCAAAGCTCACAAAAACCTTCCTTGGTGGAGAACCCCAGAACCCCAGGCAGAGTGAGTCTGCCAGGGCTCTCTGGATCATTCTGACCCACTCCTGCTCCAGCAGGGACACCCTGAGCAGGGCTCCCAGGTGGCTTCTGAAGGTCTCCAAGGAGGAGACCCCACAGCCTCTGTGCAGACTATGCCAGTGCTCCAACACCACACAGCACAGCAGTGCTGCCTGGTGCTCAGAGGGACCTCCCGTGCCCCAGTTTGTGCCCATTACATCTTGCCCTGGCACTGGGTATCACAGAGAAGAAGCAAAGGCATGAGAGAAGGCTGCCCACACTTCCCAAACACAAACTGAAGGATCTGTTCCAAGTCAACATTTTGTCATTCCTCGCAGGGTAAGAAGCAAACAGTTTTTGATACATTTTCTGATTGCCCTAAGCAATTCCTGACACTGGAGGGTGCTAACGTTCAAGTGCAACCAAGCCCCAGCTGCGATGTCCTGGAACATGCTGCCCACCTCAGCAGTGTCACTGTCTCTGCCAGGGATGCCTCACCCTGTCCCCATGCTCTCTGCTGCAATGACCACAGCCGCTGCCAGACCTGGGGGAGAGCCATTCGTGCTGGTAGCTCTGGGCTATGTATATTGCACCTTGATATTCAATTCCATGCTGCCTTCAGCTCACTGGCTGGCTGCCAGCACAGCTGCAGCAGGTTTGGGGAAATTTGCCATAACGTGCTTGGGAATTCTTGTGGAAAGCAAGTTTCACCTACTACAATGGAGGTGGATGTGTTGGAGGGACTTGGGTTTCTTTTTGTCCTGAAATACTCATTCCCACGTAAAAACAGAAGCGAGGTGAAGCTGAACATTAAGCCTACAAGTTAATGTTTGCTCATTGTTAATGTTGGCTCTGAACTTACACTCAGCTCATGCCCCAAATTAAAACCTGTGGAAGTAAAACATGAGTTTAACCGAAGTCCAGCTCTCACTGCTAGCACCCATGAAGACTGCTCTCAACCCAGGTTTTGGCAGATACTTTCAAGAAGTGGAGAGATGTGTCCTAACAAATGCTGAGCCATTGTGCCATGGGGCCACGGTGCCGGAGGTTTTTCAAGCCTGGAAGAAAATAGGACACAAAAGATCAGAGAAAGACATACAGCGGACATTATCTGTTTCCTATCAGTAAAAGCTCCGGTGATGTTTTTGGTTTTCAAGAATACTCTAGTTCAGCATTTTGCTGCAGCGGGGTGGTCACCAGGCTTTGGAGTGCAGCCCAACCAAACAGAACAGAGCTTTTCATCAGTTAAAGCCCAAAGAGGGAATAATGATCTCTAAGGTTTGTATTTATCATCGGATTTGGCCCACCGACCTGCCTAGCAATGGCAGTGGCTTGAAACAATTTGCACAAAGCCAAGTCCTAAAGGGCTACAGCAATGATTAATTTTACTCCTTTTTTTTTTTTTTTTTTT
>VXAB01005360.1:179-31987 GCA_013399175.1 Odontophorus gujanensis
AGTGACCCCGGCTGCGCGCTGGGCGACAGCGAACTTTTCGGTGTCCGGCGCTGCGAACGGCGGTCGGCTCTACGGGAGCATCGCCCCGCGGGGTGCGGGTCCCCCGGAGGGTGGGCGGCCCCGGGATCAGCATCGCTGGGCTGAGGGGGTGGGGGGCTGCGTAAGCCTCGTTGGGGGTAAGAAACTCCGAGCATGATAAACCCCGTAACGTGGTCAAAGCCCTTTGGTCAGCAGCACTTGCTCCTCGCGCGTAGCACGGCGGTACCACGCAGGATTAAAACGTGCGGGATCGCTCCCTGAAACATCAGATATTTCCGAATTATCGCAGAACGAGGCGTGCTGCGTTGTTCGACGTTGGTTTTATTTTTTTTTATTTTTTATTTTTATTTATTTTTTTGCTGTCGTTCTCGATGTAAAGTAAAAAAAAAAAAAAAAAAAAAGAAAGAGAGAGAGAAGGAGGAGGAGGAGGACAAATAATGTGACTGCTAAGAAGTTAATTAGCATGGCAGGACGGAGAATCAAGGACTCGCAGACTTCAGAAGCGAAAAGTTGCGGCGGCTGCATCAACTGCGAGCGGTGGGGAAAGGCGACGGTAAAGCCACGGCCCCGCACGCATCCCCGCACCGCCGAGGGGAGCACCGTGCGGCGCCGCGCGGCATCTGCTGCCCGAGCGCTGCGCTCCGAGGGGACGGGCAACAAATTGGTGTTGTACAGTGACAAATTGTAACAATGGCAGAGTCAATTGGAAACTTTAACGTGGGCAAAAAGGAGAAGGGAAGGGGGGGTGGAGGGTGAAGAAATGGGGGATTTCAATGGGAATTAGTAAATTGCCTCGTGGAAATGGTGTTGGAAAGGGAGTTGTGTGAAATAATCCAAACATTCCTCGAGAAATCTAACCTGCTGCTCACACTGAGGGCCATTCAGCAGGGAGGGCTTCCAAAACAAAGCCAATTTGTCATGCAGTATTTAGAGAGTTTGGGGGTTTCAGCTAAACTGTCTTCTCTAGAAAGAATAATAAAAACAATAATACAGAGATCGACAAGGCTAACGCGAATTCTCAGGCATTAAAAAGTTCACATAGAAATTTGCATACTAAAGGGAAAGATACAGACAAAATAGAAATAAAAAAATCGCTGCAACTTACAACTTTAATATTAATCAGTAAAGCAGAAGTAGAGTGAAAGGAAGCATGAAAAGAAGTAAAACAAATGTGTACATTTAATCAGACAGGATTGCATAGGACACAAAGAACAGGGCTAATTAGTCTCAGCAGGTAGGGACTAACCTTCAGACTTCATAAATAAATAAGTCTGTGAACAATGTCTAAGTGGGAATATGGAGACAGAAAAAGGATTATTTCAAGACACCAAGTAAAAATGCGAAGAATGAGATACTTCGCTGTTAAATCAATGTACAAATGGATTGAACGTTTTTCTTTTCCACCACTTTTTCCACTAACTTGATTCTACTCTCCAGGATTTGGCTCAATAACTCCCTGTGGGCACGCACGCTTCCCACCGCCCCAGTGATGCACTTACTGCCTTTGGTTTGCAGAGTGGCACCTTAACAAACCTTCTCCATTTCTGTTTACTTTTTTGATTATTAAAATACTCTTATATGGCAGAACAATATGAGATTAGAAACACAATTGTGACAGACTCTTATTTACTTTACAGGCCCACGTGTTATAATTTGATCCAAATGAACAAAAACAGTTGCACAGTTTTGCTTAGTTTCTCAAAGATCTTTTTCCAATCTGTGGTAGGTTTGTTTGTTTTGTTGCTGTTTTTTAAGCAAGCACACTTGGGTCCCAGCATGGTTGCTGGCACCACCAAAAATCAGTGATCAAGGCAGGCCCAGGCCTTGCCCAAAGCCCTCTTCTACAAGAAGAGCCTCATTCAGTGCTTCCAGCAGTACCACCAGGTTATTTCCAAAGGTTTTGGCCTCTTGAACCACAAGTCATGTTCCTCACATGAGGAAATGTTGAGAGAAGTGGGCTGAGTGTCACTTGTCCAGAGCCACAAGGTGCTCCCAGCTCCGTGTGCTCCCACAGCTGGGATCTTACCAGCACAGCTGGGATTTTACCACCACGACAGGCTCAGGACCGTGTGGGAAAGTGCTTTGGAGCTCCATGGCAGCATCACATCCTTCCGATTGCAAAAATAAAGCTTACTCTCTTCAAACTACAGCTTGGTTTTGAAGTCCAAGTATGCACAATGATTACTAACACGACACGATTTAATTACGGTCACACCAGTCACTTAGGACAGTTTATGCATCTTTTTTTTTTGTACCATTTTCATTTTTGTAAGAGTTCCTGATCATACTGGGGGAAAGTGAGAGCTCTCAAGGGGTCAACAGCACCTGCTGAGTAGTGGGTTCTCAGGTCATACGTTAGATTAAAAACAAACAAGCAAATAAACAAACGGTGATATAGCTTTTACCAGCGAAAGAAATACAATATTCAGAAGATTGCCAAGCTAATCCACCCCATGCATCATGATTTATTGCTCAGACACCTGATTTTAACAAACAGCTGGTGAGACAAAGCCAGGTGCACTGAGTTTAGTCTTCACAAGACTATGGCTTTTTTGTTCAAGCTGACCTATGGTGCAGGAGAAGAAGTGCTTCCCTCTGGGCTTTTGTAACTCTCCAGACTTGGTACACTGTATCACATGCTGAGCAACGGTGTTTGGTTATTAACAGTGCAGTCACTATTTTACACCTGGGCACAACATTTTAGTCCTAAGAGTCCTGCAGAGTCACATGAACAGCAACAGTGAAGAAGCACGCAAGGTTTGCCTGCCAGTTCACATTGCAGTGAACTGGAAAGGGAAGAGGTTGACCAGGGGCAGCCAAGGAAATGCATTGTTTTATGAGAAATGTTGTGGAATCTTTAATATCGCACCAGAGGCCCAAGTCTGTATCAGAGAAATATGGTCTGCTAACTGCCAGCTGGATCTCCCAGCTGATGTTTACATGTCAGGGGTGAATCATCTATTTTCGTGGTCTTCTCCAAAAGGTCCCAACATAGGTTGCAATGTGTAAAATTCAAGTTATTTATTTTGGAAAGATAAAAGGACTTTGGTTGACCAGGCTGGGATTTGAGTCTACAGCTCAAAGGAGTCCGTATGTTTACAAATAATCTTGGATCATTAAATCTGCTCTGAATGTCAAAAAGATTTCAATATTGAAAAGGTTCCAGCAGCGCAAAGCAAACACATCTGCCCAGTGCCTTACCAGTGCTAGCTCTTTCAGAGTTAGCAATGAGGGGAATTTTTTCTAGAGCAGGCAAGATGGCATAAAAACACAGACATTATATATCCTGTCTGTGTTCATTTGCTTTGACCAAACCAAAACCAAGAACACGTGAAAATTCAGGGAAGCTATAAAATGGGAAAATGTCAACAAACAACCAGATTGTGGTGCTACTGCTAGATTTCTTTGCGGCTTTAGATTTTGCATGTACTGACCAGGTCATGGTGCAATAGTTGAGCAATAGGGGTGGGCTTTCTAGCCACAGTTGAGGGAGAAATATTGGAAGATTAGGTACTGAAAACCCTATCGCATTGTTTGTTTTCAACCTCACAACACAGTCTAATGTCTTTAAATCTATGCTCTGTTTCCTAAGTTGTGGCTGTGGCTCAGTAGGAACATACTTCTGTTTTGGCACCTAAAACACAGCTGTACCTCTTGCTTCGGTTAGAGAGAATTCTGTCTAATAATAAAATGGTTAATAGATAGAGATACGCATTCATGCAGGGATTATTCACACTTTATTGTGAGGTGATATCAAGCACCATAGGAGTGAATGAGAAGAAATAGGCTTCTAAAATACAGAGCCCTCCATAAATATACCATTTTTATTGACAACGTGTCTTTTAACCCTAATAGTAATGGAAAAAATCCAATAAGTGAAACATTTACTGCATAACTTGCCTTATTTTCGGGTGGTGTCTGATTCCTTTCTAGCTGTCTCTAGAAGATGTTTTTAGCCTAATTTGCTCCCTAGAAATTTCACTCACTAGAGTTATACATCTATGACGTTTTATTGCCTGAAGCCAAGTCTGAATAAGAACTTTCTTAAGATATACTTATCCTAATGCCAGTCTACAAGAAGTAGGCTGCTTTATTTGTGCAACAGAGATGTGTGTGCACATATACAGCTGGTCACTGCCTCAGACTGGATCTAATACTCCAAATAGAAACAAATAAACAAAAAAACAGCAAGTTTAGCCATGTTCATTTATAAATAGACACTTTTAAACTAATCACATTTATGTTTATATGCCTCTGTTTTCCAAGCCAACCAAAACAGTATTCCATTACATTTACAAAATACTTTTCTTTCACAGGAAGGCACTAGAGTGTATTTGTATATAGGTATGAGCTCACAAATATCAGTCATAGCCAGATGTGGTATGCTCTGCTATCTAAAAAATACGTAGTGGCTCTTAAGGAGCCTGAGTACGGAGATCGCTGCCTGGGATTGCAGATCATCAGCTTGTTCCCCATGCCTCTCTACCTGTTGCCTTTGGCAACTACCTGGGCTGTCAGTGCTTTGGGGAAAGAATCCTCTTTTTGCTGGGTGGTTATACTGGAATACAGGGCTTCAAGCAAAGTTCGAGGATGGTACGGCAATACAGACAATAAGATGATAATAATTTGTGCTTGCAATAATGTAGCTTCTATGAGGGTGGTCCTATAGGTGAGCCATGTCTGAGAGCAGATGGCAGTAAGCAATGAACCCAGCAAGATCTAAGCCACGAGCATGCCCTCAGCCAGAAGTGACTGCCCTTTCAGCTGACACACAGTAATTAGCTGTGTATGCATTTGTAGTCTGTTGCAATATGAGGTAAAAGGGATTAGTTTTGCAATGGTCTAAGAACATGAACATGTGCCAGCTGCATTCCAGCTGTAAGGGTTCTGGCTGATGGATGGTAATAGTCAGCACAGGGGTAGTAACTTCTTAAAACCATCAAGTTTAACAACTTAGGATTGTCTGATCATATCCTACAATCAGAGAATCACACATGTTGGAAGAGATGTGAAGACATCTCTTAGTTCAGCCTCCTGCTCTGTGAAATATTAGCACTGAATTCAGACCTGCTCATCTGGGGGTTTGGACAGTCAGGTTTCAAAAACCTCCAAGGCCAGAGATGAGACAATTAGGAATTACAACTTTGAATTTGTTCTTATTCCACAAGGTTCACACTGGCCCATTCCTTTAGCCTGTCCAGGTTGTTCCAGGTGGCAGCCTTGCTTTAGAGCATATCAGCTGATCTGTCTGATTTGGTGTCATTTGCAAATGTGATGAAACCTCCAGGTTATTGATACAAATGTCAAAGAGGACAGGTCCCAAGATAGGATCCTGTAGTGCTGTAACAGCCACTGATATTTGGGAATTCCACTCATGAACCTCTACCCATCGAGCTTCATCATCCAAACAGCCTTTTATTTGTCACATTGTCCACTTCTTCAGATTTTAATGTTCTAATTTGGATGCCGAAGTCTGACATCCTGAAGATCTGTGTTCCAGACAGAATCACAGGTTCAAACATTTTGTAGTCACTACCATCAGTGTTGTCACAGTTTGTCCTATCTGCTTCTTCACAGAGAGGGCAACCTCCCTGCTTTTCTTACACTCCTATCTCTCCTAAAGAGCCCAGATCTGTCCATTGCAAGACTGCAATTGCAGCCAGGTCCCAGCTGAGACATCCCCAGGCCACAGGTAAATCAATTCACTACCCTGTGCCTCAGTTTCTCTCTCCCAGTTAGTACTCACATTCTTCAGTGCAACCACTATTTCTTGCCACACATTTTTATGTCCTGAACACTTTCATGCAGCCTACATCCACTATCATAATGCAGTCAGTGAGAGTGAACAAAGACTGACCAAGATAATGCCATTTTCCCTATGATGGGAAGTTCTAGTTTAGGACAGGAAATGGAAGAGCGCTGTGTTTCCTGCAAGCCCAGAGTTAAGCACCCAGCTCAGGCCTCAGCCAGGCCTGCAGCCACACTTCCACGAGAGGTTCACTCCTTCTGGGAGCAGCAGAAGGCATGGAGAAGGCAGATTGCCATCTTGTACAGAAGTACGAGAATGTGTGGTTTCTTTTCCCTGGGGAAGCAGTTGATACCAATATTTTGCACAGAGCCAGCAGTACACCACTGTGTGTGCAGACAAGCTCCTGCTACAGAAAGCTAACAAACATATTAATCAATAATTGATCCATTAGAGTACAACAAAACAAACAAACAAACAAACAAAAAAAAGTAAAAGAGTTCTCAGAAAAATCCTTCTTAAATTCTCCTTAAATGTCCCTTAATAGCTGGACCAAGCCATTTCTTGTAGATAATTTTAGTGTATTTTACTGTTTTCTAAAGAATCATTTTCTCATCCATAATTCTTCTTTAAAGGCTGTTTTGGCCTTTCATTTGCTTCCACCATCTTCTGAAGCCTCTGCCCTCACTTTTCTCCTTGTCGTTTGGCAAAGGTTTCAAGTCATCCCAGCAGTGAGGCGGACAGAGTCCTGCTGAAGGGGCAAAGCAGCCTCTTTTCTCTCTCTCTGTAAAATACTCTGCCATTTATCAACAGACAGAGGTTTGTCTTGCGACAAGGAATCTGAGCTAGTGCATACCAAAAGAGTGGCACTGGAGACTTTGTGGTTGGCTGTTGTTTCAGGCACATGCAGTCTTTACGTAGCCTGAGGGCATAAATAAGCAGACAAGAGGGAATGGACAGACCTTCCTACAGTACAATTAGGTGACAATGAGCTATCCAAAACAATCAGGATTGCAGGAACATCAAGTGCTCTCCCTGTGTGTCAGGAGTGCTCCCAGGATTTCTTGCATCAGAGGCTATGTCTGCTGCTGGTGTCTCTAGATAGCGCCTCCGGAGAGGCACACTTGGCAGGCACAGGGAACAGGGTACTTTCTGGGAAACTTATTTCAGTCTGAATATTGCAATTAGCTACAGTAGAACTGATGTCTGAGCTCCCTGTCCTTGACACAGGATCCTTAGAAAAATGAAGTGGAAGAGATGGACCCACTGGTTCTACAGAGAGGCATTTGTAGGGGGGGAGAACGTAATTCCAAACATTCTTCATCTACTAGACTGGGAGAAGAGGCAAAATCTCTCAGGGCATTTCTGCTCTATCTGTGCACAGCTTTTTTTTTTTTTAAAAAAACTTGATTTTTCCTTGAAAAAGTATGCATCTGCAAGAGCGAAGCCAGGGAGCTGCTCTCCTCTACTATGTCAGCCTGCAGGAGTTCAGCTCCTTTCCAAGACCCTAATCCTACAGAGCTCTGTTTGACCCTGCCCAGAACTGAGGTTGGAATTCCAAACCAAAGGGCAAATATAAGATTGTTGTTAGCAACTGTCTTATACGAAATGCACCATGTTTGGATTTCAAGGTATTTGGTAGATGTAAAACTTAATTGAAGCATCTAATTAGAATAGAGCAAAGGAGAAGCGTGGCTCCTGCACTAACAGGCAGAAATACATCAAATTATCTGTTTTTTTTACTCTAGACACAAGTCTGTCACACACACACACACACACTGTTCACCTATTTTACAACAGCTGATAGTGGCAGAGAGCACCATCGTAGCTCTTCAGGCTACAATACTCACAGGACTTCTCCTATATCTGTGAGAAGACATAATGTGGCATTCAAGGCGTTGTGGTAGAGTTGGCAACTCCACACTCTGCCTGAGGCACCATCTTCTCTCTCCTGCTTTGCCAGCCTCCTTTGTTTAGCCTCTTTCTTCAGGGCAGGGAACTGAGGCAGAATGGTCACTCATTTTGCTAAAGAGGGCTGCAAAAGAGAGCAGAGATCATATAATAACACTGCTCTCTCAATTTTGGTGGCCTGGACTCAAGAAGCCCATGTCCAGAGTGGCACAGGAGAGCTGTGCACATTGTTAGCAACATGCATGTGCCCTCCAGCTCATTCTGTTTGTTTGGCCAAAAGCAGTCTGTGTCCAGGCAGAAGCAGAGAGCACAGCTAAAATAGACTATGCAGCCTATTTTGCATACTTTTCTGTGGCATTAGGGGAGCTACATGATTTATAACTGAAAACTGACTGCTGCAGTACTGGACAATTACAGGAAAGTTCGTAAGGCAGCAATGTACAGGCCTAAAAGAATATGAAATTCCTTCCTTCCTCCTGCTTTCAGACTAGAAAAGTGATGAATTCTCTCAGCTCCCTTCGGGAGAATAGCCAAGAGCCTACAGAATCAGACCTTAAGATGCTTCTGTCTGGACAAATAAGTGCTGTTGTCAGTGACCATCTATAGTCAGCTCAGGATGCAGGGAGCTTCCATAGAAACCTGACTTCATAGCCTCAGCTACATGACATCCTCCAAAATCTCCTTGCTCCAATTAGGTCCTGTGTGCACAAATCTATTAACAACTTCATGAGGTTCTTAGTGAACACAGAGCTAGATGTTTACATTTGAAAACACAGATAATAAGCTCTTTTGGCAGTGACTACCTGTTTTTAACAAATTGTATGCATGATGTTTAACAGAAAATAGCAATGTTTGTTTTAACACAAAAATTTACACAAATGGGTGTTCTTTTTGTTTGTTTGCTTGTTTTGTTTTCCTGCAAGCAGATGTTATCTGGATCTAAGCATGACTTTAATACAACTAAATACATGTAAGATTTTTATGACACTGTAAGGATCTTCAGCTCTGTGGTCCTCTGTTATAGAGGTCATTGAATTTCAACAAGTGGTTCCTGTCTCTAGCTTGTCATTTCTAGCTGAGCTACAACATTTCATTTAGAAAGACATCTGGCCTGGTTTCAAAGACTTAAGTCAGAAATTCCCTTTCACTGTAGGCAAGTTTCGTATCAGTGGTAATTCATTATCCAACCTGGGAAACAAGATAATAGAGGCACCACACTTCTACTTCAAATGCATCTTCCTCTATCACCAATCAAATAATATTATAAAAGATGATCATCTAATATCATCTTTTCATTATCAGTAGCCTCCTGTCCTTTTCCTGCAGTTCTTTTGCCTGTATCTGAGCAGATCCACATGCCTTCAGGTTCACCTCCCTGTCACCAGGCAGAGGACTCTACTTAGAGTTTTTGAATTGCAGGATGAGGCAGTGACAGCAGACTAACTTGAAGATCACCTTTAACGGTAACATGTTAGAGAATATTTTGTCTCACCTGGCTTCCAGCCGGTGGTCTGAGGTTCCCGTGCAGCAAATAAAGAGGCTCAAATGTCTCCAGACAGTGACTCATCCCAGCTAGCTAAACCATGTCCACTGTGATATGACTCAACTACACTGACTTCAGAGTATCTAAAGGACTGGCATAGACTACACAACAAAATTTTAGGTCCCTAAGAGATGAACCCCACTTCTGATTAAGTTACTTTGTAGAAGGAAATAAATGTTATCTGTGAACAGAAACAGTATCTTTATTTGTTTGCCCTAAATTTGTTGTCTGGTGTATTAAGCCAGTTTACAGTATGTGCCTGCTTGTATTCCCTAGTTGCAATCTTGACCACAGAGACCATGAAGGATAGATATTTCCTATTATTATTATTATTTTTAACAAAGAATGCACAGAGACTTTGAGAGACACATCTGTGGATTGTGGTGTTAAGAAAAATGCCAATATTTAACATTGGGGATCCAGTCCCTGAAACTGCCATGGGCATTAATTCAAGAAAATGTACAATACTCCAGTATAACTTCCATCAGAACTCTTAAAAGTATCTGTAAAATGCTTAACAACACAGTATACTGTTGTTTTGTTTTTCTTTCTAAAAGATTCATTGTGTTTGCTTTTCGTCAGATTGATACATGAAGTTTAACTTCCCCTAGTTTTGTTGGCTGACAGTCTTCCATCTTTTATCTCCATTTCTTGAAGAAATCTGGCTCACCTCATCATGCTCTAACATTTGTAACCATAGATCAGCTTCAGTTAAATATGATAGGAGATTGAGAAGTCAACAATATTTATGTCCTCCAACTTAATGGCTATAAGAAATGTCCAAATTACCACTCTATTGAGGGTAAGCCCTCAAGGAGAGGGCAGCATGGATGTCAAGCAGCAGAAAACCCAATTGGAGAAGGCGTATGCAGAACAGACCACTTGATTCCCACTGTTAACTATGCTTGTTCAGTACCACTGACACCATCACCACACAGGGATTATATCATGAACACCTTTCCCCATTCAATGTCAAATCCTTTTCCTCTTTCAGTTCAGATCACATCATACGCCTGTTGCCATTACAGCCACTGAGTACATAGAGGAATTCTGTTAGAAGAAAAGATGCATGCTTTGTTGACTTCCTTTAGCTTTTGCTTTCCTCTTAGTTTTATCTCATTTCAGAAGCATTACTCAGAAGTGGAAACAAACACCATTAGCCCAACCATTCTCCCATAGATAGGTCTGCTAAGCATGGTTTGAGAATCTGTGCTGGACACTTTTGGGGTCTGTAGTGGTTTGACTTAAGGGTTAGGAAAGATTTTCTTTCAAGAAAGTTTGACTAGATCCTCCCAATTTAGTCCACGTTGTCACTGTAGACAAGGAAGCGATACTTAGCATGTTGTAACACACACTTCAACAAGACTAGCTAGTACATCATAACACACCACTTACCTTATCTACACTGGAACAAGTTGCTCTGAATGCACTAACTATTCTAAGAAAAATAGCCCACACTTATCTCAGAATGCGCACGGGGAACTCTCACACATTGTAGTGGAAAGGCACAAGGGTTGAAACTTTAACAATGATTTAATCACAATCACACATTTCACAAGGATGTAGTTTAAGAGCAAATAAGCAAAACCAGATGATTTTAACAGTTTCATGAAAAGTAGCTTCCCAATTTGTTCAACTTCTGATCTTCTCTTAATGGGCTGTCCTGTTGTTTTTGTTTTCTTTTTTTTCTTCAGCCTTCCAATGGCAATGTAGTCTGCTGTGAAAGATAAGACCTACACTAGCAATGCAAACAAGCAGGGAAGAAATAGCTTTGACTAAAATTTTTGAGTCTTTTCCATATATCGCAAACAAGCACCACACAAAATGAAAAAAAAAAAGAAAGAAAAAGAAAAGTAAATAAACCTCAACATCTTTAATGCAGTGATTTTATACCATCCAAAGAACAGGGAAAAAAGCCTGATTACAGTTTAAAAAGTCTCACTACTACTAAAAATATCACAAAAGATTCCTCATGAATCCACATTGTAGGCACACGCTCAGCAGCTTCATTTGCAAGAATGCTATGAAATCACTGAGATCTCTGCCCACAGTTCATGCTGACAGATACACTGATGCTCATGAAGAGAGAAGGCTAACAAGTGTATCTGGAAATACGGTGTTCTAGGCAAAGTGTCTGTCTATGGGGCTGTTCTTGGGAAGACAATGAACCACTCTGTCCCTAAACTCACTCCTTCGTAAAGTGAAGGTACTGCTGGTCCAATGAGGAATGGACTTGCCATTTAATTAACTTGGAAAGAGTTGGAAAATACTCTCAGTCTGTGACCCAGAGACTCCTGCAGTTCGTTGGTTACCCATACCAGTAAAAATTTAAGAAAAAAAATGTTTCACAGATGCTATGTAGCAACCTCTGCATATGGAAATTCTAGAGGGGGCCATACTTTTCATAGGAAATTTGTAGGGGTCCACAAATCAAAAAAGATTGGAAAAAATGGCTTAGATCTCATCTGTTCAGATGAAAGGAGCTGCTGAAGACTGAAGTGTAGGTATGTATTAATATATCATGATATTGTAACTAAAGAGCATTATACAACAGCACAACGTTATAAAATAGTTCTATCAGTTTAGTCTCACAGGGCTGTAGCAATAAAAATGTAAGAAATCAAGCCAAACTGAGCTGTTCATTTTAGCTCTTCATTTCTGAAAAATGTTTTATTTGCAATAGATGGTTGTTAACCTTTTTATCGATTATATCCTTGGAATTTTTAATCAGAGTTAGAAAATGGCTTCATACACAGATTTGACCTAAGAGCAATAGCAGTGCATGTTATAGGAAACACTAAAGTCATGTAGGGCTTCTTAATATGAATACACGTGTCAGAAAATATTGCATAGATGTAATGTAGCCCCCAAGTGTAAAACTCTCACATGCTGTCCCTCCCCCCACTCTCTTTTAATTCACAGACTCTCCTTACAATTGATAAGACTAAAAATAAATTGATTTTTCTAGCCCTATATGAAAGCAATATATATATATATATATGTTATTGTGGGGGCTAGTATGAGAGAATTAGTGCATTTTTGAGGAGGGAGAAAATAGGATTTTTTTTTGTATCAGCAAAAAATATTGGAGGTAGATATCCATGCAGTTGCTGAGCTTTTGTGTTCTGGGGCTAGGAGACTTGAATATTATTAAGGGATCAGTCGCAAAGTGCATCAATCTGGCATGAACTAGAGCCAGATATCTATTTGCCAGGAACTGGAAAAAAAATCTCAGCAGGCTCACAGTTGTAGAATGGTGGACATCGCTTTGATTCAAGAAAGCTCTGGCACAGATATCTTCCTGGATATGGATAACATAATGGACTTTGGGGAATGCATTAAGTCACCCCCCCCCGTGACTTGGTAGCAAATCTGGATGTGAATTATACAATTCTGGATTGAAATGTTAAGGATTTAACAATTTCTGTCTGCTGCATTTCCAACATCTGAGTGAAGTGTTAGGTTACTTTTCTTTTTCTTTAGGTTTGATGGCCAATTGTGTTACACAGTGTTATTCCTTTTAAAGAGTCTGAAAATAAAAGAAAGTAAAAATTAAAGAGGGTGGGGAGAATGACTGTGTGTGAGTGTGTGTGATGCATTAACGTTCCTCTAGAACAAAGTCACACTTGAAGGCCTGGCTACTTTATTTATAGTGTTTGTTAATGTGATCCAGGAATGTCCATTTTAAGCATGGAATAATTTTTGCAGTGGCTTCAAATGAAAATATGTGTTCACTAAAAACAGAAAATCAGCTGCACTGAGTGGCCCATTCAGACTCACAGCAACCCAGCACCCGAGAGTTCATTAAAGATTCATGATAAGCAAAATGCCCAATAGGTTCCTCTCTAACTGACTTTGAGGCAGTTCTATGTTAGGTTTTTAAAGCCTAACATCAGCCAAGTACTGAAGCTGAAAGACAGGTGTTTGCATCCAGGGTGAATGAAGGTACCTAAGACTTTTCCTGGACCTATCTGTTCTAGTATCAGATTTTTTTTTCTTGATGAGACAACTTGAATTCCATTATTTAAGGATTCCTTTACAACCCAGCCTCATGTTTTCAGTGAACATCACATCTCTACCTTTTCTTAAAACCAAAATACCTTTATTTTCATCATAGGTGATAGGCACAAGGCAATGGAAGGCTATGCTACTTTCTTCAGTATATTTTAAGAAAATAATTTAAAATACAAAAAATAATAAAATAAATATATTTAATAAAAATAATTTCAACAATGGATAAAGAAAAGGTAATGAATAATGGAGGATTAGGCACCATGTGCTTATCACAATGTAGACAACTTTATATTGATCTTTGGACAACTTGCTTTCTGTTCCTGACGTTATGAGCCATTATTTCTTATTTCACCTGAACACACCACCACCTCTTAGTTATAACTGTATTACTTATGAAAAAAAATACACCATTTATGTGGGAAAAAAAAAAAAAAAAGCAACTATTGATATACTCTGGACTTAAACCTTTTGCTCTGTTTCCTCCAACAGAGAGGCAGGTTGCCTTGCCTGTAGGAACATCACAAAGGGAGCTGCCATGAAATTGGCCTGATGTGACACGACACCTCCCAAAATGAACATCTATCCATGCCCCATGGACCATCAGGAAGCTTTGTTTTTATAGGAATAACTAAATAAAAAGTTATCTTTATAGATGAATTTCAAAAAGAGGTGACTGAGATCCTGGAGAAGATAAATAAAGTATTTTTGAAGTGATAGAAGACTCTGCAGGGAAAAAAAGTTTTAAAGAACGGAATATTTTGCGAAGGGAAAGAAGTAAATTTGGAGTTAGGGGTACAGAGATTCTGGGAGAATAAACCCTGGCATTTTACATTTCAGCTTGGCCAACTTCCAGATTAACTATCATAGTAAAAACAGCACACTGTGTAAGACAGTAATTGAGGGACTTATTCTTCGTGATTACAGAATATGGCTAAAAATGACATCATGACCAATTGCAATTATAACTCACAGGCCATGAGCCCACAAAAGCACTGAACAATCAACTTCCATCACTTACTCCTGGCTACCAAGGTTGGCTGAAAAAATCACAGAACCATTCCTTTTAAAGAAATCTCTTGTCTTCTGCCTCTCCAACTGGTCTTCCTCCTGAATCCCTGAGTATGTGGGCATCAAGAAAGGTGGCCTTTCATGAAGATTATTTAAGGTTTTCTGGACTGACACCCGTAACTGATATGAAGAAAAAAAGAACTATACAATGCACTCTTACAAATTCTTTTGGGGATGGGGGAAATTTGTTAGCTGCTGGAAGTCACTATATGGCATTTTAAAAAGAATCAGCCTTCTATCTTGTCCTGTCACAGGGTCACTGAAAGTCAGAATTTCAAAGATCTTATCCAAATAGATTTTCCAGCATCCTGGAGCCATGTGGGCCAGGAAGGCTGGTTAGTGAGCCAGTTAATCCTGCCCTTTGCACATTATGCAGCTACTGAGAAGGGTAAGTGTTCCAGTGGGAGGGATGCCATCCAGGCAGCCTGTGTAGAGGTGGCTTTTCTCATAATAAAAATGGAGACTAAAGTGCTGCACCTGTGATAATGAGTCTTTAAGACCATTATGTCCAAACTTTCTTCTCAGCCTTCTGAAAACATAATATTTCAGTTTAAGTCAAACAGTGCCATTCAGCACAATAGGTCTGAAAAAGAAAGACACATATTCTTCTTGCATTGTCTTTATGTCTCTTTTTGTCAGATAATTTAGTTTTTCATTTGATTTAAGAACACATTTTAAAAGGGCCACTCTTTACAAGAAAGAGACAAGTCCTGCAAATCTTCACGCTCACAGTTTTAATAGGTATAGTTATGTGAATAGGGATTAGAAACACAGCCCTTGCTTAGCATTGGTGTGTGGGCTCAAGTTATGTTCTTGCTATGAATTGGCAATGAGATGCAAAGCCTTTTGCCTCTAGGGCTGTGGTTCAAATGCAGCCTGGGTCATTGGTGGTGCTACGTAAAATGAGGGGGCTGTTTCAGTCCAATTTCAACCTCTTCCTGTTAAAAGACAGCAGAGAATTCAAGGTCAGAGTGATCTCAGAGTCTCTCATTCTATTATGAATCACTGTTTTTGACTTACAATGCTATACTGTAGAGCCTAGAGATCTCTGCCAGGTGCAGGGGCCGCCTATACTAAGCACTGTAAAACCACATGCAGCCCAGCTTATTTACAAATAAGACACAGGACAGGTAATGAACAGAACAGCAGCAAGAAACATCGTGGGGAGTCCAGAGGATAAGATGCCTGAGAAGCAGTTGAGGTTCCTTGCTTTGTTGAGCCCAGAGAAGAGGAGACCAAGGGAAGGCTTCTTGGAAGCCTACAGCTTCCTCACAAGGGGAGCGGAGGGGCAGCACTGATCTGTTCTCTTTGGGACAGCAATAGGGCCTGAGAGAATGCCATGGAGCTGCATCAGGAGAGGGTCAGGATGGGTTTTAGGAGATTATTTGTGGAGATGGTGTTTGGGCCCTGGAACGGGCTCCCTAGGGTTGTGGTCATGGTCCCAAGCTGCCAGAGTTCAAGAAGTGTTTGTACTCAACCTGTCTGGGTACCTATCCACTCAGGATATTCCATGATTCTGTGACTTGCTCATAAGAACAATAGTGATGCCCAAAGCAGAGCCCACATTTCTTGACAACCAGACAATATTGCTTCCTTCTTCACACATAGATGCAAGTGAAACCATGACAGGAATCATGTCCCTGGACTTAAGCTTTCCAGTGGGTAGCCTGCACAGCTCTCAACCTTGCAGTTTTTGTGGTATTCTTCAGTAAGGTGGGGATAATATAAAACAAAGCATATGACAGATGAAATGCATTAGCCACAACAATATTAATGGATGATAATGTATACAGCAGATCATTTTATCACACCATTTACATGTAAGTTTGTTTGGTGTATTATCTTTGACACAGTGGAAGATTCATAGATCAAGAGAATTGGTGTAACCCAATTTCATATGTTTTGTTGGATCTTCGAACAAAAGTGGATGCATTTTGAGTATACATTAAGCAACTGCTGCATGAAGAACTTCCTTACGACACCTGGCACCTACTTTTATGGCTTATTTTGTCAGATTGTTTCTTCTATTCAAAGATTAATTTTCCCACTTGCTGAATTTGTTAAATCTTTGAACATTTCAGCCAACGAAGAGGTTTTCAGATCTGAGTTTTCTAAGGATTAAACATCCCTGTAGCAGAAAAAACACTGCTCAGTCAACACAGACAGACTAGTTTGAAATCTAGCATTTTTTCTCCCCAAAAGGGTAAACTTTCTTATACAGAAAAGTCCAAAATTAAATGTGTCCTGACTTCCAAATGTACCAACTGTAATTAAATGGACATTGATCTCACGCATTCACAAAAATGCTTTTTTATCATAATTTTAAACTTAAAGGAAACTTATGATGAAGTTATATAGTGCTCTCAAATGAGTGGCAATCTCCACTCAAGTGCATTCCACTCTGCATTGCAAAGCTTCTGCTGAATACACATACATCCTCATGCTAGACTCATCCTATTATTCACATTTTTATTAGTCACTTCCCTTGGTAAATGATAATGCAAAGCAAACTTCCCTGAGATTTTCTGTATGCCTAAATTAGAGGTTAGGTCTTAGCATCCTTGCAGCATTCCAAAGCTCAGGTAGTTTTGAGCAGCACAGTTAAAATTTAGCATTAAAAAGCAAAATAAACAAACAAAAAACAATCAACACTGAAGCACAGATCCAAAATGAAATATGCAGTGATTAAAATCAAGCTTTGTACTGTGGACTTAGTATAAACTCCTGCAAGCCACCTCTAGGTTGACCAGACTTGATGACATTTAATGAATCTCAAATCACAACTCAAACGCACAGAGGTTTTTGCTAAATTCTTTCCCAATATATTGGGATTTTTTCTTTTGAGACTTCCAGGTGAGTTTGGAAAACCTGAAAGTCTCAAGTACTTACTGAGACTAGGCACTGTCTCTGTTCACATGGAGTATTGTAGAAGGCACTGGAGTAGGAGAGGGAGGATGTGCCTTAGCTGTAAGGCTGGGCATTGTGGGATTCTGGCTCAGCTCTGCCTCAGAAGAACCAAAGTGCCTGCAGATGGTTGAGCAACAAACCTCCAAACTACTCTAAGTTCACTCACTGGAAAAAAATAAATAAATAAAATAAAATAAAGCACAAATAAATGAACAAAAAGGCAAGATGAATGAGCAAGGAAAATGAAAAATAGAAATTTACTTTTTAAGCTACACCTTTGTTACCTTTATTTCTCCTCAATGAAGTGATATTTCTTGATCCTCAAGATCCCCCTTCCTTAATGAGGTAAAACAGCAGATTATGAAGAACACTTTTTAATGAGAATTCAGGGACATTTCTGGGTTGGCTGAGAAATATGAAAGTATTTAACCTCAGTTCAATGGACTGCCCTTTATTAACATTTTTCTTCTAGTGCCACTCACATAACTGCCCTTTCACAGGCCCCGACTCAACTATTTGGTACTTATAACTTGGTTTTAGCCAGAGGGTACATTGCAGAATACAAATCAATCATTGGCTCTATTTCTCATGACTAAAGGATTTCATAGACTGTATTTTTGTAAAAAGAAACACCTCTAAGAAAATAGGACTTCGTGATTAAAATGTGGCCATTTTTTCCCCTGTTCAGCAGTGAAATGACAGCAGAAGAGTTCAGAAGACCATTCAATAAGCATTGATAGTACAGTACACCTCAGCTCTCAGCTGCACGCACATGTAAACAACGCTGCTATCAAATACCTTGTCAGAAATTAAACGTCTTCAGGGAATGGGAATGGAGCAATGTTAGCATCTTAACAAGAGTCCAAACAGCAAAACAATTAGTTTCCTCTCCTGTTTGTCACACGTCTGTCCTGGAAATGTTTTCCTAGAAACATGAGAGCATCCCTGTCTTGGATTCCTTTCCACCAGTTTCTCCCGGTAAGCTGCCAGTGTGCCACTTCCCTGCCAGTTCTCATGGTGTTTCTGTCATGTGGACACTTGCCCACTAGGAAACGGATTGAAGCCACCCTCATACTTCAAATACATAACTGCCTAAGCTTCAAGAGCTAACGATAGTTAATCACACCAAATCTGGCCTGGACCGGAATCTTGTAGGAACTGTAGCCACACTTCCCACTGTTACCTTTGAGCTGATCCTCCCTACTGCCCAAGACACATTTGTCATACACCACCTTTACACACGAGGAATGTTCTTGTACTTATACATTGTACAGAGGAAGTCCAGCCACAGCTAGAAGAGGGGATCAACACTGTTAGCGTTTTAATAAAGGACATTAAAGTAAACTCTATGAAAAAAAGCCTGATAGGATTTTGTTATTCATGTGGGACAGCAGAGAGACATCCCAGAGACTTATGATCAGTCAAGTGTATTAAGCAGGATTCCTGGTTGTGGAAAAAGGGAGAGTGGATACCAGGTATACTTCTGAGCCCATACTCCAGTGAGCTTTCACTTTCAGACTGCTGTGCAAGGTTTAGACTTATACTTTTGAGGGCCAGGACACAAATTCCCAGCCACAGCGATGAAAAGTCAGACTTCAACTCATTGGACATGTACTAAAGTCTGTCCCTCAGCCATGGGGCACAAAAGAACTTTTCTAAAGAAAAGGTTTTTCTTAAAGGACTATTCCTTTGCCAGTTTCCCACTGCCAACATCCATTAATATCCCAGTGTAGCTTGTGGAATCACTGTACCTGGTACATTTGGATGCACAGCCAGTGCTCACTCTGCCGGGACATACCAGAAACACTCAAAAGCAGCCAGGAAAAAAAGGAGAAAGAACGTCCATGAGGAGACACAATGCAAAAGTTACTGATTCTCACAAAGTAGCACCAAGTTTTCACATTGAGCCCTTGTGTTTCTATCTCAGGTTGAATTCTTGTGTTTTTGCCTCAGGTATGATTGTAGACATCAGCACAGACAGATTTGCAACACTTGGCAGTGCAGAAGAAGTCAGTAGATCCCCAAACTCCTTAATATCAGTGTGAGTTTTGCTGCTGGCTCTTGAGAAGCCAAGATTTCATTGTTTTAATACTGAAGTTCATAAAATAACACATTGCAAATAAAAGCCTTGCATTAGCCTCAGTTCTTGTAATGAGACATATCTCACAGTCTGAAATCATTAGAGCAGGGATACAAGATTTAGGATTTGCAGACTTGAACCAATGCTGTTGGAACAAATTAAGCTATAAGCATAACTAACGAAAAATGCAGAACAGGTTAACAATAACCATCCTTGTCAGAAAGAGAAGACACATCTGCAAGCATACGTGAATGTTAGCTATCAGAACTGGAAGCAATCTAGCAGTCTTGAACATGTACAGTACTCTGCTAAGAGGAATTTGACCATGACATAAAAAATCTGGAGATTTTTGTTTGCTTATTTTTGCTTATTTTGCTGTTCCAAGCTGGTTGTCAGAACATGTCATCCAATTTTTAGTGATCCTGTTGTTTGTTGGCCAGTTCTTCTACCTAAACCTTAAGGTAATATACAATAAACTAATGCATATACACACACAAATCACACAAAAACCCACAAAGAAAATTTGAAGTAAACTTGTAGAGGAAAAAAAAACCTGGCCTCATTGCCCCCATTCAGTCTTCTACGGCTATACCTCAAATGACTCGAAAAGAAGGACAATATCTCCAGCTCCTAAAACTAGCAGAAGCCTTCACATAAACAACTTTGAGAATTTTTTGTTCATTTAATGTCTCTCTCACTTCAGCGGTAAAAAGTAAAGATGGTTTGCTTTTGCCATTCACACATGACATTATATAATTCACAACTAGCAGCATACAGACTCTAGTAGATGCACAAGAAGCTGTGCACTACCACAGTGCAAAAGTTTAAGCAATAACAATTTGACAAAATCTCACTCCACTTCTCATTAGCCTGGGAGTTCAAACTCCCCTAGAAGCACTTTGTTGAAGCAGGTAGCTTGCCTCTTACAGCACATTGGCTCTTCCTTTGTTCAAAGAATGTCACAGGGAAATGATTAAATGGAAGAAGATATTTCAGTCAAGAAGAGTTGACAGAGGAGGGATGTTAGGGATATGAAATCATGAATGGCACAAGGAAGGTGAGTAAAGAATGGCTGTTACTTTTGCTGCTTCTGGTTCATGCACGACGGACAGAAAGCAATCAAGTAGACTGTTCCAAGCAAACAGCAAGTGCTTGACAGTACTTCTTCACAGACTGGACCAAGCTGTGAAACTTCTTGCCACAGGATATTGCAAATGCCAGAAATTTATACAGATGAAAAAAAGAGGTATAATAATGAAACATAATAATGAGATACAGTAATGAAATTATTTATTAAAAAAATAACTAAGTGCTATTAAACATTACTGTGCTGCTACTCGCTTGCGAAGATGTGAGCCACAGACAGCTGCAAGCAATAGGAAGGAGTAAACTTGGGATATATCAATGCCATGATGTATTTACCCTGTTCATGTTCCCTTATCTGGGCACCTGGTAGAGCAAGAACACAGACCTTTGGTCTGACCCAGCTAGGCTGGTCCCGTGTTTGCATCCCTTCATTGTTTGCACTTACCTGCAGACTGCTATTGAACTTCTATATAACTCTCCCTGTAATGTTATTTGAGATCTTTGCATTACTTTACTGAGCAGTTTGTATAGATTTTTTGAAATCTATACAAGTCATGAAGTTTGATAAGGAATACAGTCCATAAGACACTGCAGTGCAGATTCAAGTGATCCTAAATCTTGGATGTATGTAGGGGTGTATGTGTGCATGAGCGAGAGAAAATGTGCTTGTGAAAGTAACAGTGTGTAAAGCAGATATTTTCCATGGCATACATTGATGAATAGAATTATATTAATTTATAAGCTGTATTCAGAACTGGTAGAATTTTGTAGTGTTTCATTGCCAAATTCTGTGAAAGGGCTGGGAAAAATCTGTTCCAATTTATTTTACACTCCGCAGTGATTTTTCTAACTAACTGCGTGTGAATTATTATATTTCGATCTGTATATAGAGCATTGAGCACTTTGGCTTGCACCCAGCAAAGCAGTTAAAGGAAATGTCCTGCTGAATTCACAAAGACTGTTTGCATTCTTAAAGTTAAGCATGTGCTTAAGGGCTTTGCTAGATCATAACCAAAGATCTCAGGAGCGGTTGGCATGACTGATACCACAGAGAATAGAAGAAGAGCAAAACAGCAAGAAAGATGTCAATAGATATATTGACATGAATTTGGAATGGTGCTTAGCATTTGAGTGCATTAAGAAAAGAGAGATCTAAAAAGCCCAAGAAACGCATTTGTGAGCCTGTGTTGACTTTTTAAGAAAATACCACTTTCTAGCAGCTCTATATCAAACACTGACTTTCAAAGGAGAGAAACATTAAAACGTATGCTGCAGCATCCTCAGCACATTATTTTGCCGCGTGTAACAATGGAGCAATTTTAGCACATAAAATGCTGATTTCCTTCTGGTTCCCAGGTACGTGCTGATCACATAGTCACAGTGCAGCTGGCACCTCTGGAGGTTGTCTAATCCAGCTCAGAGCAGGATAAGCTACAGCAGGTTGACCAGAAGGGCAGATATTTCCAAGAATGAAGATACCCCAATCTCTCTTAACAACCTCCCCCAGTGTCTGACCACCCTCACAACCTGCCGTTCCAGCGGTACAAAGCTTCTGTTGGTGGTCCCATAAATGCCTACTCCTTCTTCCCATGTAGGTACTACAACAACTAGATCCTCAGATTTCAGAAGGATTAGCCACAGAAATGAAAAAGACACAAGCATAAGAGCTTTCAGGACTACAGTTGACGAGCCCAAGCAAGTTGGTCAAGTTGTAGCAGAAAGAAAAAAAATCTCAGGCAGTGTTTCACTGTAGGGCTCACAGTACCACTATACAGATATCACAGTACATGTATACATCTTTCTCCTTGAAATTTAGAGGATTATGCTTCTTAATCCTCCGGTAGGTTTGAATTTGTTTCTGTTTTAGTTATGGCATTTTTGGGCTTCCCAGGATTCACCCGCATTCTAGCCCACTTAAATTCAGCTACTTTTCTTGCTAATTCCCATCACAGCCAGAATTTCACTTTCTTTTCAAAAGCACAAAGCTCCAATGCTGATTAATTTTATAGGAATAAGACTGAACCCTCAGAGAACAGCAAACACATGAAGGTTGTTGCACGATAAAATGATTAACCGTGGCTTTGCAATTACTACACAGGTAACATTTTGCTATGTGTAATATTTTCAGCAATGTAGTATCTATGTGTGTAGTACACAGGCTTTTTTCCTTAGCAGTTTATCTTCCAAAACTGTAATGTATTTTTTCAATGAGTCATCCAGTTACAGTGCCTTGCGATTTCTGAAGCAAACGAATTCATGTTTTATGACACAAAATGTACTTCATTCATTGATGTGCCTCAGTTTATTTATGATTATACTTCACAGGAGATGAGTGAATACTCTATAATACATTTCAAGAGGTCAGTGAAGTCTCAACAATAGTGTCTTCACTCTGCACAGACTAGTAAATCTTGGTTGAGGGAAGAGGTGGCTGGGGTTTGTATGCTCATCATGACCTACATGGATTAGCAAAGTGCAAAGGTTCCAGTGAATGTGTATGTACAAACATACATCTGCAGCGACCTTCAGGGCATGCTTAAAGCTCATCTGCTTCCCTCAAGGATTTGAAAAGATGGGGAGGAGGATTAAAACAGTGGTAAACTGATGGAAAAAGAGGACTCAACTTCTAATTCGCTGGTCTTGTTAGTAAGACTGGAGCTGGCTCTGTTTAGCTAGAATGAAGTCACTGTGGGGTGTTTGCATCCTTCATAAACATAAGGGATCTGGGAAGTAGAGGTCAGAATCACTCTGTGTGAATTTAAAGACACAAAACAATTGATCTACACTCAAGTCCACAGTTACCTGAAGAAGAGAAACAAAATACTGTCTGTATTGTACTTCAGTGGCTACAATATGATTTTACAGTGGAATTAGGCCAACTTGACTTGACACCTTCCCACTTTCTCTAACAGTGCCAGCTTTCCAAAAGATTTCCAAACTCAAATTCTATACCAACTTTTCCAAGTGGTCCAGCTGCTGCCAAAGCCACTACACCCATCTGTCTCATCAGCAGTGCTGGCCTGTGACATTTTGATGAGACCACTGAACTACAGATGATGAGGTGGGAATGCATGGCTTTTCGATGGATGGCTGACAGGGTTTTCCTCACACCACGTCTCCTTCCCATGCACTATGTCCTCTCTGCCAGGCTCAGTGCAGCATTGAAATAGCTCACCACAATGTAGCAAAGCTGGTGAAAAAATGTGAATCATTTCCTAATGGCTTAGTGAACAGAACTGTCTGATTGAAGAGCGAGAGGAGAGGGAAGAAAGGAGAAGGCAGCAAGCCAGGATGTTAGAGCCACTTTCTCTTGAAGTCTTATCCTAAGAAAGAAACTCAAGGTAAGTATACCTTCAGGCAATGAAACTCAGGCCTGTTTTTCTCAAGTACTTCTGCTAACTCCGACAGTGACATCTTAACAGTCATTTTCTCAGAAGGACAGTGAGCACCCAGGGTGCTGAGGGTTTTTTCCTCTTCCTTTGGTGCCTACATGGGGAATGAGCTTTTTGTAAAATTCCAGCTTTACTCAGTAAGTACAGCTTTTAGTTAAAGGCACTAGCTACGTGAAGCATGGATCTTTCATATGTTCATCCAGCGTTTATTAGAGCAGGCCAGCTGGCTATAAAGTGTCTGTATAAAGGAGGCCATTGCTTGTAACTACCCCCAAAGCTGATGCAGCAGGGCACGAAATGCCATGAGATGATGGGTCAGTATCCAGAGCACAACCTGGACATGCAC
Source organism: Odontophorus gujanensis (assembly GCA_013399175.1). Taxonomy (NCBI): domain Eukaryota; kingdom Metazoa; phylum Chordata; class Aves; order Galliformes; family Odontophoridae; genus Odontophorus; species Odontophorus gujanensis. The sequence continues at coordinate 24,312 of VXAB01005360.1, forward strand.
CTCTTCTCCGAAAAGCATTTCTTACTCTGTTTGAACATCAGTGCTCTAGGCTAGGCAGAGCTTCATAAACACATATTCTGACTCTTGATAAAATTGTTATCACCACACCTGAGCCCAAGGAGATGCAAAGACACTCAGTCTGAGGACTCTAGGAAATGATGTAATCAACAAACCATTTACTATGTGTATGATTTACCCTTGGATAACCAAGGTGCTCAACTCTGTTTTAGACACCCTGTTAATCTTATCTCATTGTAAAACACTGTTTCTTTAGGGAGGGGAAAACACTTAAATCCTAAAAGGTTTAAACAGGATTCTCTGAGGATTTTTAAGGGCCCAGGGTCAAGCTACCAGACTGATGACAGGGAGGTGGGCACAGCAGGCTCAGGGTTCAGCTGGCATGGTTGCGCTCACAACAGCTTCACCATCCCACCTCCACTCACAACAGTTGGCAGAAAGGGAACTCTGCCAGGGCCTTGGCCGCTCAGGTTTGCAATCTGGCATGTTATCACAAACCACTGAGAAAGGCACCAGAATATAAATTGGGGGGCCTGGAGGTAGGACGTGGACTCTGTCATGCTGACTCTTTGGCATCCACTGATGAAGCCTCCACAGGCCACAGACAGCTGTTGCCATGCAATGAGGTAGCTGTGCTCTGGGGTGACAGGCTCGCCCTGCAGGATGAGGGGTTCAGGGTGGCTGCAGGCACTCCAACCATCTCCAAACATCCTTCTCTGCCCTCACAAGTGAAGGGGGTAAGTGGAGAAATGAGTGATCATCTATTAAAGACTGTGCTTGTAGGAAGCTGTTGGGCACGCTGGGGCTTGACCTCCAGCTGCCACCTCAGAGGTGTTGGGGTGGTGGTGCAGTTCTCCTGCTGACTCCCTATGCTCCTCCTTGCTCATTAACACTTGCTGACTTGTTAATGAGCATCAAACTGCAATTCAGATCAGACAAAAGAAGAGTGTAAGGGAGAGTAGAAGGAACTGGACAAGGAATAAAAAACATCACTCAGCTGGCCTCTCTGTCCCTAAAAGCTGCTCCAAGCATCTCCCAAACTTAGAAAGCTGACTGCTGGCTCTAGATCTCACCTGGGAGAGATCTGGCCTCCCCAGACCTCCAGTTTTGACCTATCAAGCTTCCGTCACAGGGCTGGTTTCCAAGGCTGGTGAGAGCAGGTCAGTTGGATACACTGCACCCTCAGTTTTGCACAAAAACATTAAGCACTGTGAAACTGCCTCTCCAAAATGAGACACTATTGCTCTGTTTGTATGGCCTCAGGCTGATGTTCGCTGGGCCATAAATATCTCACACCCCTTCGGTGTCAGACCAGCCTAACTATGCCATGGGTATGCTGAAGCCTGCTTGCAGAGGGGGATGTCTTCATTCCAGACACTGCAGACCAGCACAGCTCCCCATTATCTGAACTTGCTGCTTCCTTCCTACTGTTAATTTGTTCCTTCCTGTAGCTGATTTGTATATCTACTTTCCTGCTATCTTTAATACTAACTTGCTGCACTCTGTGTTACACGGAACAGTGTTTAAAGACTGGTCCCTGGACTGGCATTAGCTAGGGAATACCCAAATGAGATACTTTGGTCTCTTCTTCAAGCGTTTGGGTTCAAAAACTAAGTTTATTATTTTACTTGAAAAACATGGAGAATAATGTAGCATGGTCACAGCACTTGTGGATGGATATCCCTGTTCAGAGAAAAGGGGGCTGAAGAGGAGAGATCTGATCCGACATTCTATTGAGAAAGATTCAGCAAAAAGGCTGATTAGAGAACTTAACTGTAGGTCAAAACATCTCCAGATAAGATGTATTATTTCAGTAGTTTACCAAGGCTAAACATTGTCAAGAAAATGGAATGAAAAAGGGAAGCATAAAATGGGAATGAAGACAACTTACAGAGCGTGGCAGGGAAGTATGGGGAGGTGAGCCCTTAGCAGGTGAGCTCTGACTTTGTCCAGGCCATTACTGCAATAGTAACCTAACCATGGAACAGGACACAATTAAAAATCTTACAGTGGATCCTTAATGGGAAGGTGTGAGTGAGAGAGAATACAATTTTCTGAGCATTCCGACTGATGTGAACCTATGTGGTCTTAAACTCATTTATATGGAGCATTGTGAGCATCATAACCTGAATTAATACTGTGAGACAGAAACGAAGCCACTAATGGACAAAAGGAAGCATGAGTCTAATGGTTTGAGTGCAGGACTGGCAAGTCAGGAGACCAGAGCAATTTTACTTGATTTAGTTACTGACTCATCTGGAGAGACTGTGAGGAATTCACTTATATCAAAACTGCTAGTGCTTTCTGCTTGCTTGGGGTCCATTCTCCTGAAGGTACGGCCAAGTCAAGCCTTCTGACTTGAGCTGCCACGTGCCTTGGCTGCCTCATCTGGAGGCCATGGGAATTTGTTCATTCATTCCAGCACAGCTCTGTGAATTGTGCAGGGGAAAGGGCATGATATTGTAATTTAAATAATTTACTTTAACCTTTGACTCAAGGGACTGCAGGACCATTAAGAAATGGCCTTTGTAATGTAGCAGGCCTTCCTTGTCCTTCCCTGTGATGGATTCTGTATTTAACACCTCACCTGGCAAAGTGAAGAACAATTTTCTGCCATTTGCCTTACCAAGGCAAATGTTCTGACCACACCATAGACAGGCTGGCTGCTTTAACTCAGATGGCCCTACAAGGACTGTACAAAGGATGACTCAAAACAAGCTTTGCTAATCCTGAAAAGCTCTGTCATGCAATTCTTCTGCAGCATTGCTGCTAATAGCCAAGCTGGGGTTGTATTGTGTCAATCAGGGCTTCTGTTGCAATAAGGACAATATCGCAAATAGTCACGTGTTATAAGCTTAATCACAAACAAACTGTTAGCACATGCAAACTAGTTTTCAGTTAATGCTGTTAAGAACCATTGGATTTCCTAGGCTATGTTGAGTGGATTTGAATCTTCAGATTCAAAAAAGTTTGTGTTTAGGAAGAAATCTGGGACTTCTTGTATTGTCATGAGTACCACTGAGGAAGACCACCTGGTTGGCCTTAAAAAGAAGGGCTTTTTACAGGCATAAAGGTTATATATCTATTCATGGGAAAAAATAATGAAAAAAATAAAGGAAAACCACCCAAACCAAGTCTGCCTTTGTGGACAAGCCATTTACAATTATGTATAGGATAAAAAAGTTGCTTGCCCAAAGATCTCTATTGTAAAGAGAAACAAAAATGGCTGCGGCATACAGCTCTGTTTTCCCTGTGTCATTCAGCAATGGGTATGGTTTGGGCCGTGCCACTGAGGGGATGAATCCACACAACAGCTACATATAGACCTATCTTGTGTCTTTCTCCTCAGCACGGGGTGCCAATTCCTGTCAGAGAGAGTGCTGACAAGGTGTGTCCTACTCCAGGCATGATCTGGCATGGCACTGCCCATATTCTCAAACAAAACTCCCACTGACATCAGTAGAAGCTTGATTCCACAGGAAGCTATATTTCTAGCTAGTTAATCTGATCCAAACATTCCTATGTGAAACACAAGGGACTGGTGCAGCCTCTCCACACCTTGGGAATCACATCTCCTTGCACTATGGCTGAACTTGCTTCAAGGTCTACTGTGGAAAAGCGGAGCAAGTCTGATCCACTTTCACAACGTTGGTGGAGTTTTGCAGCCTCAAGCAGTCATTATCGCATTGGGTCGTACCCTTAAGGTAAATTATTAATAATAATAATATGTTATTTTTGTTAAACCTGACATCTCCTTTCATCTCAGCCCCATGCTTATCAAGAGCTCTGCAACAACAAAAAAGGAAAGTTTTATTTCCACATTTCCATCCCTTTGTCTCATCACACCGCGTCTGCTTTGGGGAGCAAAGAGTAATCTGTGGAAAGCTTTCATGCTCTCAAACCTACCAAAACATGCAATATTAATTGGGATTATTAATTGTATTTACTGCACTAGCAAGTCTAACCTTGTTAAAGGCCAGTGCGAAGATGTGGGATCATTTCTGTCATTTGGAACATCCTGCATGCTATCTCCTCTCAGAAATCAAAAGGAAAATTACCTCACTTTTATTAATCATCCTTTTTCTTACAAGATTTTGCCTTTTGTTTAGCTGCACTTCACAAGGAGAAGGTGTGTTTTCTGTGCTGCTTTGAGATCTTGGCAGTTAATGGAACTCTTTGATTTTTAAATAAGAGTTATTCCTCTGAGTGTACAGTATAAACCTAACAGGCAAGGGACTGTGCCTTTAAGTTCATCAGTTTTCCCAGTGCTGTACTGGAAGGATTGGACTGAAACTTTAAACATTTCTAGCCATACCTAGCATATGTATAATTTATAAGCCACACACCGTTTGCTGTCAAATAGGCGATTGATCTGACTCGGATCTCGTTAATTATCCTCCACATACATTATACGTTAACAGATCTTCAGTATACTGTGTATCAATATTAATAAGATTATAAAACACTATTGATAATTAGGAAGAGAAAGAGACCAGGCCTTTGATTCACTCTGTTACTAACGCCCCTGCATCTCTAGATTAAAAAGAGACCACTTTTCGTTTAATAATATCAGATCAGTACATCCATCTTCTAAAATGCTTTATTAAGAGAAAGCTAAGATTTGCATCCCTATGCAAGGGGCTATTTGAAATTGATTATGGAGGCATCATTGATGTGTGAGAAATTTGTTTCTCTGTCTTGTCTAAAGGGGGGCCTAATAGGTGGGAGGGATTTAAGGTGGAGCACTGTACTCCTGGATCTTTGATCAGGAGATTTCTATTTTTCTTTGTCAGGCTATATTTGGTAAGCTAGATTGTTTTGTTTCAGAGAAAATTAAATAGGATGTCACGTTACTTCCTTTTAAAAATAACATCTATGTTATTATACTCCAAAAGAGAACTGTGGAATCAAATAACAACATTTGTCTTTAAATTAGGTTGGACCACTTAATATTTTTCATTACCTCTTGTAGTTTTTTCTTTTTTGGTCTTTTTCTCCCCTGACCAGCCTTTTATGTTTCCATTAAGCTCACGAGCTCATTTGTAACAAGCAAACTAGAAGAACGAGCTGCTAGCGAAGACTCCAGAGCACTTCACATCCAACTCCAGTCAATCAGGCAAACTTTGCTTTCCCACAGATTTCACACTAAAAAGGAGGGAAAATAACCAGAGGATGACTGGTAGGAAGAGAATAGATGAGAGTTGCCACCCAACTAGTCCTCCATGGGTATGCTGTATACTGGCTCAGAGAACACCACCACCGTCCAACCCAGGCATTTTACTATCACTTAAGATAAGTGATTCAACATTGAAGCATGAGACCTGCTTCACCTTTGCCTACTGATCACGTAGAAGCCTGACTGTGGCCTTCAACAAACATCAGAGCAGCTCTTCCCTCAGGCAAACCCACACTGTGAAAACAGGGGCAGCCCCAAGAACCCAGGCTCCCTAGTTCTATCCTGCAGAGCCTCTTGCCTGCTGACGACACCATCACAGCTCCCCTGGGGTGGTCAGTGTTGGGAGTCTTAATTCCACTCACTACTGATATTTTAAGTATCATGTCCCGTAACCCTACTGAGATTGTGGATTTCTCAAATACTGGGCTCAGGACACCAGAGCTTCTGCACTGGTGGTGCTCATGCCACTGCACAGAGTAGGCTTTCCAGAGCAACAGGATAAGCCGAGACATATTCAGGGCTGGCAGCAAAGGAAAAGTGAAGAAAACTGTCCTAGCTTAGATAGGGTGTTTCCTCAGGTAGATTCACGTACCTATTTTCCTGTGAAGTAGTCTGATAGAGTCTGATGTTTATCCCACATGATAATTATACCAAAGTTTAAATAAAACCCATTAATTTCTGGCTTCCAGGAAATCTGCCCTATATATAAGCTGCCCATTCCCTAGAGCTCTGTGATTTTCAAGCATGCTGGGAGTTATCAGGGTTCACAGGACTGTGGAAGAGAGAACAGAGTGGTCCCAGGCTGCCCTTTCCAGCCTTGGGAAAGTCCTTTCATCTGCTCAGGCCATTTGTCATACCAATAAGGAGTCACAGGGCCTTCTCAAATACCACTGTGGGGTATTTGACCTTGTTCTGTGGAAACACAACTAAAAGACCTACAGTGCTGGTGGGGGCTGCCCAGCACTCATACCAGTAGGAGTGAGGAGCTGAATAAAGTAGTAACATGACAGCTGTTCAGTTTTCCATGTCTCATTTGGGATGAAACTGGCTTTCAGGTAAGGAAAATCAAGAAGTATGTCCTGGCAGAAATCAGGTTACCTGAAGAAGGTTGAACTATGCCTGTAAGCTGGTGAGCTGGTGCATAAACCTAGATTAAAATTTATATACTGGATGTGCAAGAAACATCAAGGGCTTTCTGAGGCTTGTAACAGGAGGAGTCAAACTTGGGAAGGTGGTAAGACAATGTGACTTTCTTTTTTAATTTCTTGGATGGTTATGTCATTCTTCTTTCTAGAGGAAGCCTTAGAGGAAATCATAGGAAAAACAACAACAACCAACATGCAACCTAACACAAACCAACAGGAAGGAAAACACAGAACTGATAAAAATAGGTCAAGATAGTACAAATAGGCACTATTTTGATCTGGAAAGGTGTAATGTCCACAAGATTTTCCTGGGATTCCTGCAAGCCAAATGCAGGTTATAAAGGCTGTAGGACTCATCCATGCCAACCTCTGGCCAAGAACTTACCCCATGCACCTACAGTCACAGTTCACTTCTGGTACCAGGGCTGTTTTCAGGCACACCAGGCATGAATCCAAGACAAGACCTGACCCAGCCACATCACATCCATTCACATACTTATGCTCTTACATACTGTTTAGGATGTAAATAACTTGGTATGTATTTCTGAAGAAACACCATTGTTACACATATGCATACTGCATTTCCTGTACGGACACACAGGGAGAGGGATTTCATTCCCTTCATCCCATGGAAACATTCTTTACTTCCCTACAGTTTTGGAGATGTCTTCACAGAAGAGAAGAAAAAGCAGAGGGGAACAAAGCCACTAAGAACATGAAGAAGTGAACATATTTACAACACTGGAAGACAACAACAAAAAAAGTTCATTTTTAATTTAAAGCACTGGAAATATCCAGGTTAATGTATACGTGTGAATATATTTCCCCAGCAGAAATCTACAATAAAGAGAAAGCACTCAGGAATTAGGGTTTCTCTCCTGCCTTTGCCATGGGCTCTCTGATGTCAGCTAGGGCATCATCTGCTTGCTCTTCCTCTTGGCTGCTGAGCACTGCAGGGCTGAGTCAGCCGTGTGCTCAGACGTCACTCAGTCCATGAAGCTCAGTAGCCCTTCACAGAAACCTTCACTGTCTTGAAGCAGGAAAGCACAACCATGAGATATCCCTGAGCTGAGCTGTCTCACATACAGGACACGCACATGCTGAGAATATGATGGGCAAACACAGAAATATAAGCAGCAGAAAGAGCCACTCATGTAATCAACTTCCTAGCAGACTGAGGCTGACAGCATAAGAGCTGAAGGGTTTTGTTGGCCAATCTTATCCAAGGGGTTGAATGGATATTGAAACTCCGTACAGGCTGAGAGAGCTGCAGTTGTTCTGCCTGGAGAACAGAAAGCTCCAGGGAGTGCAGACTCTCAGTATCTAAAAGGGGGGGG